>SJYC01045558.1:0-21841 GCA_006408675.1 Madoqua kirkii | reverse complement strand
CTTTCTAGCTACTCGCCCTGCCCGGCCCTGCCCCATCCCTGCCCCATCCCTGCCCCATCCCTGCCCCGCCCTGTCCCAGCCCTGCCCCATCCCTGCCCCATCCCTGCCCCATCCCTGCCCCTCCCTGCCCTGCCCTTCCACACACACAGGCCTGGCTCTCCTTTCAGTGCGGAAAAATGTGCTGCCTGTATCCTGGAGCTGGAGCATGCTCTCCTCACTGGTGGGTTCAGAAGACCCCCGTTTCCCCACTGCAGAGAGCCTATCTCAGGGAGAAGCTGGAGACAGTGATGGTAGACCTGCAGCCGCCGTGACAAGGGCATGGTCACAGCCATGCCCGAGCCTGCAGGACAGGCAGGACCCAGGCAGGACAAGAACACAGCAAAGGAGGCCACTCGAGAGATCACCAAGGAGCAGCAGGAGCTTTGCAGGAGGGGAGGGGACAATCCAGGCGTGGCCGAGTCAGGAGGAACACCCTTGAAAACACTGGTTATTATTTAAAGAATAATTTCCTTATGATAAAACCAGAGAAACAACATGTGGTTGATTGTACAATGGAATGTTACCCAGCCATCAGGAGTGAAGTACTGATACACACGGATAAACCTTTGAAAGAAGCCACATGCCAAAGGCCGGATGGCGTGTGATTCCTTCCATCTGAAGCTTCCAGGAGGCCCCAGTTAACAGAGACAGAAAGCAGATGGGTGTGTGCCAGGAGCTGGGGTTGGCGAGGAACAGGAGGTGACCACAGATGGACACGGCTTCCTGCAGGGCTGAAGTACATGGTCCCGAAGAGGCCGTGGTGACGGTAGCACAAGTCTGTGAGTCCACCAAGCACACTTGGCTTGCACACTTCGAAAGGGTGGATATTACGATACCTGAATCATATCTCAAAAGAAATAAAATAAACTAAAGGAGGGGCAATGGCCGATGGAAGCAGAAACGATGGCTCTTACCCATCATCACGCCTTCCAGCAAGGCCTTGACGCTGCCCTACTTCCCTGCAATCAGCTCGGGAGGCAAAGGTCGTTAGGATTTGGATGAGGACCTAACGTTACAATCAAACTTTCTAGGGGACCTGGTCTTCCGCAGTTTCCTGGCTAAGGCATGCGTGCCTTTGAGTTTCAGCGTGAATGAACCTGCAGAATAAAGCAGCATGGAGGAGGAGCCTCCAGCTCGGCCAGGATCTTCATTGTTTGAGCACCTTTGGCCTGGAAACCACGCATGTGGGTCTATTTCGTAACAAACCCTCAACTCCGTGAACTGTGCTCACGGTTGACTCGCATCAGGGGATCTGCACTCTGCCGTCCGTAGGAGCGCGTGGCCTGCCCGCTGGGGCTGGATTTGCAGGCAGGCTGATTTCTCAACCTAGGGATGCTGGCGGACTCCCTGCTGCGCTGTGCTCACCCTCATGGCCTGGTGGAGACAGGGCCCCAAGCTCAGATCCCCAGTTTCCACATCAGTAAGTGTTGAGTAAGAAACTCGTATTTCTTAATTAGACACCAAGGACAGACGTGGAGGGGAAATGCTGAGGACACGTTAGGACTGGCATGCTGCTGTCCAAGGGACTGGACAGAGATCGGGCATCACTTGCCTAGAAACGAGGGCTGAAGCCTTAGCAACGGGGGTGATGGCGCTGAGAGAGAGCCAGTCGCGAAGTGAGGAGCCCGTGAGGACCTCGTGAGGGCAGCCACCCCTCGGGCGCTGAGGAGGAGAAGAGAGAGGAAGCAAGGCGCGACAGAGGCCTGGGATTGAGGGGCTTTCTGGAAGGGGAGAGCCCGCATGGGGGGTGCAAAGACAACTGGGCTGAGGGAAGGCGGTGAGACTGGCCGAGCTGGGGCCTCCAGCCCTCACGAGAGCAGGTCAGTCACTCAAGGCCGCGCGCGGGAGAGCTGGGCAATTGCACCGCGGCCCCGGTTCCCACACTCCAGTGTTTCCCGGGGGGCGGGCCCAGGACCGGCAGGGCGTCACCTGGGAGAAACACCATTATTCCTAGACATGCTGGTGATCAGGCCCCACCCAGATCCACAGATGGTGTGTGTAGTGTGTGTGTCTGTGAGTGTGTATGAGTGCATATGAGCTGGTATACGACACATATGGTATGTGTGGTGTGTGTGTGTGAGTGTACCTAAGTGGGTGAATAAAGCGTATAGTATGTGTGGGTATGTGTGTGTTGTGTGTGTGTCTGTGAGTGTGTATGAGTGTATATGAGCCAGTGTATGACACATACGGTACGTGTGGTGTGTGAGTGTGTGTGAGTGGACCTGAGTGGGTGCATAAAACATATAGTATGCGTGAGGGGTTGTGTGTGCTGCATCTGTGAATCTGAGTACGTATGTGTGCATATGAGGTGTGTGACGCATATGGTACAAGGTGGTGTATGAGTGTGTGTGTGCCTCTGAGTGGGTGTATGGTGTATATGGCATGTGAATTGCATGTGTGTGTGTGTGTGTGTAAATGTGAGCATGTGTGAGATCTGGGTGGAGAAGGGGAAATCTTTCTGTTTGATAAGAAAACAATCTTTGAGAAAACATACAACAAAAAGCTACCACAATTCAGTAATGTTTGAATGAGGTGTATGGTCTACTGGTCATGAATATCCACCAATACTTATAAGAGAGTACTTTTGAAACCTGTACAGACAATACAAGTAAAATTACAGGAATCTGAATATGGTTGGGGGGTTGCGTGGATGCCAACCTCAGCTAGGATATTTTACTGTAGTTTTGCAAAATACCACCATTAAAGGAACCTATGCAAAGGACATGTGGGTCTCTCTATGTGATTTCTCTCTATGTGGGTCTCTCTATATGATTTCTCACAATTATATGTGAATCTACAATATCTGAATTAAAAACTTCTATGAAAAATGGTGATCTTGGATCATGGTTTTACATATTGTTTAATTCAATTGTTTTGAGGATCAACTTTTCATCCACAGAGCTGCCTCAGTGTGCAATACGATAGATACAAATGCTGCTTGCTGACATATCAGTTAGCTACCACGAAGACAAACAGCAGTTAGAAAGGCAAGTCAAGAGAAAATCAGTGAAATGAGAATGGCAAAGTGACATCCAGATGGAGGAGACAGCAGATGAAGGAGACGACAACAAAGGAGATTCCACCCAGAGATGCATGTTAGATAAACATGAGATTCTCAAATCCTCGCTTGAAAATTAAGATGGATTCAAAGCCCTTTACTGTAGGATTTGTAAATCTTCCATTTGTAATAAAAACTTCACTATTCAATTAATTTCTTTGTTATCTCTTGAAGAGTTATAATGCAGGGCTAAAGAAAAAAAAATAGCTAAATTATGCCCAAAACCCACACAAGCCATATTTATCAATTATGTTCCAGATAGAAATCTTTCCCATTATCCTTGAACAACTGTTACATTAGATGCCTGCTTGGCTAAGCTCTCTCCTTCTCTCTCTCTCTGGACTGTCCAATTGCCTCAGTAAGGCTCACCCTGGCTGTCCTGTCTGATATTATAGCCCTCTACCCTTCACCTGGCTCTATTTTCATCTTGTTCCTACAGCATTATCACATCCTAGCATTTATGGTGTCTACAATTATCATCTGCCGTCTGTCTAGAAGAGCAGCTTTATGAAGGCAAGGATTTTCTGGGGGTAGGTTGGGATAGGCGGGAGAGACATCTATTGATGTTCCTGCAACGTAGTCCGTACACAGGAAATATTTTCTTACTGAATGAATGAATTTTCAGCATTCGATGGTTTCATTTTTATTTCAAGGGTTTTGGGGAGAGACTGAAAAGAAAAATAAAGGAAGCTTTGTGCGTGGCTTGTCCTTGCTGCGGGCACCGCTATGAAGAGCTTGACATGAACCTTTGAACCAAGATGGGGGCAGAAGGGGCAGCCTTCCATCCCTGCAGAGCCAGCACTGGCCACCCGCCGTGGGCAGAATTTGGTGACGAACACGGAAGGACCTTGAATTAGGACAAAAACATGGCCACATCCTTGGAAGTTCACGGTCCAGGAGGGGCACAACACACAACCACAGATGATGGCTGGGAAACCTCCAGAGACAGGGGCACAAGCGATGAGTCGCGTCAGAGAGCTCCAACATCCGGGGAGTTTCCCGTGGGATGGCTTTGATGCTGGGAAGGGACCTGGGCGCACAGAGATGGGACATTCTCCAGGGGGACACCCGAGCAGAGGCATGAAGCTGTCCCTGGAGGGGGGTGGGGGTGCAGGTACCTGGGAGGAGTTCTGAATCAGAGAAAGTGCAAAGAGAAGGTGGAAATGTCATCAGGGACATGGATAAGACAGCATCCAGGGGCCAAGACTTAGAGCAGTGAAGGGCTCGGATGTCACACAGAAAACTGGAAGACGTGGATCGACAATGAAAGAGCCTACACAGTGGGGACGCTTGCACACAGCTCTGGAGCCAGGGTGGGCAGAGAGGGGCCAGGCCACCATCTCCAGGGAGGACGGTCATCCAGGGTGTCTCCACTCTCCCCATCTGGCGCCCACTGACACCCCCGGGCCTCCCCGCGGTCTGTGTCCTGGAGTCCCCCCGGGGGGTGGGTCCGGAGGATGGGTCTGGAGTGCAGGACCACGCCTTCTCTCTACACCCGCCCTCTCTCTGCTTGCCTGACCCCCCATACGTACTGCCTGGGAAGCTCGGAAAAGTGCCAAGGTGCTCTTTTTTTCTTCCAAAAAGTTAACTTCTTCCCCTCAGAGGAACTTTAGGACCGAAATGGTGTCTTTCAGACAGCGCCTGACTCGGCCACTTCCCGGATCCTACTAGAATACCTACGAAAACATAGACAGGAGAAAAAACACAGCCCGGAGGGAGAAGCAGGACGCTGCGCCCCCCACAGCCGGCATCCCGGAGCCGCGCCAGCCGAGCAGCAGGACGAGGGAGGTGGGTTGAGACCCCACCTGCAGCTCAGTCAGCTGGGATCAGGGATCCAGAACTCAGCAGGCCCGGTGGGGGAGGGATCCTCCTTCCCCTGCCCCTCCCCGATCTCTGCCCTCTCCAGAGCTCCTCATCACCTAGGAAAACCATTGGAAAAGCCCCTGATGATGGGAAAGACTGAAGGCCAAAGAAGGGGGCGGCAGAGGATGAGATGGTGGGATGGCATCACCAATTCAGTGGAGATGAACTTGGGCAAACTCTAGGAGATAGTGAGGGACAGGAAAGTCCATGCGTCACAAAGAGTCGGATATGACTTAGCAACTGAACAACCACCACAGATTGATAACTGATATAGAATCACATTGTTGGCAAAGTCAACCTGTTCTGAAACCCAGGGGAACACAGCTGATACCTCTCCTCCTGCACCCCACTGTCCAGGCCAGGAGAACTGCGGTCTCCTTGCCAACCCCACCATCACTCAGGGCCCCCGGGCCCTCACCTAGTTGCTGAAAAAGGTCTGTCCCCTCTGATCTGGCCCCGTTCCAATCAACGCTGCACTGTGACCAACAGGATCCCTATAAAGGCCAATCAGAACACCCCTCTGGACATCTCCCCACAGTCCCAGGTTCAAGGCGGGGCTCACCTTGGCCATCCCCACCCCCACGCCCCCCACCTCCCCCTCGGCGGCACCTGGACCACGTGTCCTGTGAAATTCTCTGGCTAGAACCTCCCTGCACGCATTGAGCTTGTCCCCAGCCCCTCATCCCGGAGCCTTCTTGTCTCTCTGCCTAGGATGTCCTCCCTCTCCCCCCGCCCCCGCCTCCTGACTCCTTCCTTCTCGTGCTTGAAGACTCAGCTCAAGGAACTGCTTCCCCAGCAGGCAAAGGCAGGAGAACCTTCTGGCACGGCACACACAGAAGCCCTCCCTCAAAAGTCCACCGTGCCCACGCAGCTGTGCCATGAGGCACCACGCTCACTCTCACCTGAAGCCGGCCGTTAGCCCCGGTGCAGACGCAGCTCTCACCGGGCACGCCCACTGGGCGCACGGCGCTGAAGGCCCGCGTCCTGGGCTGTGGATGCCGATCAGTGAACGTCAGCGGCGCCCCCGACGACGGTGAGTACAGCGTGGCTGTCACTCCCTTCCCTACCTTCCAAGAGCCTGTCTAGGATTTGACACCAGCAACGTGGCCGCTAGGCTTGTTGAGTGAGTGTGGAACGGTGAGCTTCAGAGTGATGATGCCAGCGCAGTGCTGAGTATGGAGACACACGCACAGAGTATGGGGGGCGCAGGAAAAGGAGCGAGGAGCGCCTCTACCGACTCTGCCTGCCATGCAGGAGACCCAGCGTCACGAAGACCCCCTGGAAGGAAATGGCTCCCCACTCCAGTATTCCTGCCTGGAGAATCCCATGGACAGAGGAGCCCGGTGGGCTACAGTCCATGGGGTCGCAAAGAGCTGGATACAACTGAGTGACTAAGGTCCGTCTAGTCAAGGCTATGGTTTTTCCTGTGCTCATTAATGGATGTGAGAGTTGGACTGTGAAGAAGGCTGAGTGCCGAAGAATTGATGTTTTTGAACTGTGGTGTTGGAGAAGACTCTTGAGAGTCCCTTGGACTGCAAGGAGATCCAACCAGTGCATTCTAAAGGAGATCAGTCCTGGGTATTCACTGAAAGGAATGATGCTGAAGCTGAAACTCCAGTACTTTGGCCACTTCATAAGAAGAGTTGACTCATTGGAAAAGACTCTGATGCTGGGAGGGACTGGGGGCAGGAGGAGAAGGGGACGACAGAGCATGAGATTGCTGGATGGCATCACGGACTCGATGGATGTGAGTCTGAGTGAACTCCGTGAGATGGTGATGGACAGGGAGGCCTGGCGTGCTGGGATTCATGGGGTCACAGAGTCGGACACGACTGAGCGACTGGACTGAACTGAACTGAACTGAGTGACTAATGTTGCACTTTCACTTTCCACTGCAAGAGGCACAGGTTTGATCTCTGGTCTTGGAGCTACAATCCTGCATGCTGCACAGCTTGCCCCCCCCCAAAAAAAATAGAGGAAAAAAGCAAGAAAAGGGAAAGAGTAGAACTTCACCAAATAATGGGCTGGTGCAGAAAAAGGCAGTGGCGCCTGCTGCCCTGAAGTTACAGGAGGTCTCGGTCAGCGCGGCGGCTGTAACAGAGTCGCACAGCCCGAGGGGCCCCCGGACAGGAGTTTGAACCTCAGGGTCCTGTTGGCTGGAAGCACACCAGCAGGATTGCCCGAATGGTCCAGCTCCGCCCAGGGTCCTCCTGCAGAGGAGACATAGCCCTGGGGTCTCCTCCTCTCCTTACAAAGACCCCGGTCCCAGCATGGGGACTTACTCCATCCTTACCCTCATCCAGCTCTCATCACTCCACAAAGGCCCAGCTCCTAACACCAGCACGCTGGAGGTACAAGGGGTAGGATTTCGACATTAGAATTTGGAGAGAGGGAAACATCCAGTCCATAACAACCTTCCCTGAGTTTCAAAGAGATAGCTAGTTGGTTGGTGGGGAGGGGTCTGCAAGGTGAGGATGAGTCCCTCTGGTCTCTGTTTTTGTTGCAAGTCTAAGTCAGGGGCATCTGCTCAGTTGCTAGGCGCAGGGGTTGGGGAGTTGCAGGGAAAACCATTCAGGTTTAAAATGACTCTTAAAGAGCGTGGGAAAGGCAGCTCTACAAAGGTGGGAAGAGGACTCCTCCCCCAGCCCAGCATCGCGGATGCCCAGCCGTCTAGACACCACTTAGGAAGAGTCCTGCGTGGCCAGGGAGGGGCACGTGGGGTGGGGAGCGGGTACACGGAGAAGTGGGGAGAGGAACTTGCAGCAGAGAAGATGCCAGTCTCCTGCGCAGGTGAGTCCTGGATGCAGTCTAAGCATCTCAGGGCTGGTGGCTCCAGAAAGTGGTTTAGGGCTGAGTATGGGTGTGGACGTGGGGTGATCAGCAGAGGGAAGGACGCAGTCTGAAAGGTTTGCTTCGTAAACCAAAGTAGAGTCATTAAGCTATTTAAAGCCCAGTGAAAGTGTGGCATTAATTGACCCTGTGTCCAGAACACTGAAGCCCAGCCAACCTGCCGGTTTTCAGTTCCGACTTGTCTTTACTGCACATTAGACGTCTTCCCTAAAGTGCTTCAGGGCCTAAGGAACCTGCCAGCTCTGGTCTTTACTCTCATCACCAAGAGCCCGGATGGCCAGGAGAGAGAGTCTGTCTGGGACACAGCTGTACCTGGCCCTGGTGCTGGGCCCTCGGGGTGCACGGGTCCCCGGCAGCGGGCGCAGGACTGGGCAAGTCTCGGTCAGCAGTGAGCCAAGGAGGGACCACCTGTGGTTGGATGGAGAACCAGCAAAGGTTTGAAAATGGGGCATGTGAGAAACGACCTTTCCTCACGCTAAACTTCACTTAATGGAAATAAATGCTGTGCGGTGGCCCGTGGCCCTGAGGATAAAAAGCCTCCGGTGTCACCTCCTGCAGCCTCGGTAAACAGAGTGCCAGGCGCACGGTTGGCTCCTGTGTGAAAGCAGCTTGGCTCCCGGTCAAGTTCAAGTGAGTAACTTGAGCAGGAAAGGGTGGGTGTGTTCTCTGTGCACCCGCAGGTCGACTGGGGAAAAGGTGATGTTTACTGCTGCTCAGGGGCTGAGCCCACAGCGGCCGAGGTGGGGCTTCAGTGGGCAGCCCCTCTGGCCAGGTCTGCGTGGACAGGCCAAAGGGGAAACGTTAGGCAATGGCCTGAAAACACAGAAGGTTAATATCTGGACCCGGAGCTGTGTCAACAGGCGAAAATGAAGGGAAGGGTCAAGAGACTGGGCTGAGCGGGAACATCGGAGCCTCTAGACTGCCCAGCGCTGGTGCAACAGGGCAGGACCCACTCAGGACGGAGGCCAGGAGGGCGGAAGGGGTGGACAGGGGCGGACGCAGGCCCGGCTCCTGCGGGACAGGGCCCATGCTCCTCCCTGTGTTCATCTGTAAGCTACCCTTTGCTGACTGTCTGGCAACCGGCTCCTGACAGACCTCTGGAGCCAATGGAGCCCTTTGAGGCCAAATAGAAAAGACGTTTGCCCAAACGCTCGGGGCAAGTCTGGACTTTTGCAGTGAAAGGTTAACGCTGTGGTTGACATTTTAAACTGTAGCAGAACAGCCGACATCAACTGAAGCATTGAACGGTTATGTGGGGAAATTTGGGGAAAGAACTCCTCTTTATCACCCAGAAAAACAAAAAAAGACGAGCAATATCAAGTAAAATGGACCCCTCCTTAATTTCAGTAACACATCTCTGTGCATAAATTGTCCTGGCAAAACGCCTTCACTGGTGTTTTGAGTATCTAGTAGAGTGGCTGGATTTAAACAGGGGTCCTTCAACTTATTTAGGGAGTGAAATGCTGGCAAGTTGCAAAGCCTCCGAAAATATTGACATTTAACTCTTATTTTCCAAACTAGGCTTTTTCGTTCCTAGTGCTTAAAAGAATGTCAACATGGGAAGCACGCAACACAAATTCACAACCACAAAAACAGCTCTTTATGAAAACTCAGCCATCAAGCGACATCCTTTAGTTGTTTCCAGGGGGCCCTGCTCCGAGTGTGTACCTGTTCCTCTTTGCTTCATCAGTTTAAGTGCTTTCTGGCAGATAATCCTGTGTGCCAACGATCTAAGTCACCGGGGAAACTCTAAAATGAGACGATTCTGTCCATCTTCTCAGCCAGGCGTGTGCAGAGTCTGTGGATGATCAGACATTTCTGACTCTTTGCTGCTCATGGGCTGGAGCCCAGCGGGCTCCTCTGTCCAGGGCGTTTCCCAGGCAAACATGCTGGAGTGAGTGGCCGTTTCCTTGTCCAGGGGATCTTCCCGACCGGGGACTGAACCCGCACCCCCACCCCTCCAGCACCTCCTGCATTAATAGGCCGACTCTTTCCCACCTCAGCCAGCTGGGGAGAGACGGAAGAGTCAGTCCAGAAGGAAGGCTGGTCCTGAAAAACTGCTGCTTTTGAACTGTGGTACTGCAGAAGACTCTTGAGAGTCTCCTAGACTGACAAGCGATCAAACCAGGCAGCCCTAAAGGAAATCAACCCTGAGTATTCACTGGAAGGACTGATGCTGGAGCCGAAGCTGCAATCCGTCAGCCACTTGATGTGAAGGGCTGACTCACTGGAAAAGAGGTGCTAAACAAGCCTGAAGACAAAGGAGAAGGGGGCGGCGGAGGGTAAGACGGTTAGACAGCATCACGGACTCAGTGGACAGGGAATCTGAGCAAATTCCAGGAGATGGTGAAGGACAGGGGAGCTGGGGTGCTGCAGTCCACTGGGTCTCAAAGGTGGGACTCGACTTAGCAACTGAACAACTCCAAACAACAATGAAGAACAGCTGAGTGGTTGCCAGGACTGAGGGATGGGGAGTGTGTGAGGGATCGCCCGAGGGAGGTTTGGGGAGTTGACGGGACACTTTTGTGTCCTGACCGTGGTGATGGCCACAGAAATCCATACACGTCAAAACCGATAGAACTGCAAACCTCAAGAAAAATGTCACCGTCGCTGTGAGCTTGAAAGGTCCTGAGAATCAGGTGGGCACGGGGCTGTGGAGAGCTGCAAAGAGATTTTAAATGAACTTTGAGTGCAATGGGGAAACGAGAGGTTTTTAATCATGAGAGAAGCGTGATTAGATTTGGGTTTTATCAGGGTCATTCTCTTGACAGGATGGAAGATGGATTGGAGAGGGTTACACTGAAAGGAAAAAATCAATTAGTATTCTATTTCGAGAGATCAATTAAGGGCAGGAAATAATGATTTCAGCTCTGGACGTTCTGAGTTAAAGATATTTATGGACACTGAAGCAAGATGTCTATAGGGGATTGAACGATACATGCCTGATGCTCTGGAAAGAGGCCTGGCCTGCGTATGGATTTGGTAGGTGAATTCGTACTTATGGGTGAAGGTGCTTTTAGTGAATTGTGTGCAGGTTCGAGAGGACACAAGCAGTTTGGGAATGTGACAAAGGAATCACAGTCTCTAAAAAGAACAGAGAGAGGAAGAGAGCTGAGACAGATGGCCAACGCAGGCAGGAGAAGAGCCAGGAGAAAACGGCGCCTCAGGAGGAAAGAAGAGAGGATCCAAGAGGGCTGACCGTCACGCTGAGAGGCTCAGCTACCATCAGGTGACGGGTGGGTGAGCGGCCCCGACGCTCCCAGAGCCAGGGAGCCACCTGCGTGTCCCCAGTCCACGGCCTCATTCCACAGCTAAAGAGTCCCAGGCCCAGGAATGCTGGTCAGCCTGTCTGAGGCGCCAAGGCCAGTTCATGGGGAGCCCGTCACTGGCAGCCAAAGTTCATAGAGGCTGGGATGGAATAACTGGATTTTTCAATAAGGCTTCCATTAAAAAAATATACGTATATCTATTTTAGTCAACAAGTCTCATCATCAATTTTCCTTATGTCCACTTACAGGTGAAAAACCCTACTCTATTCCAAGCCAGGTGTAGGTCAGAACCGGGATGACTGACTCAGTTCCATTTTTCTGCTTCTTTTTGAACGAATAATCACCAGCCTACCTGGAAACTTCATTCGCCTTTCTCTCCCCAAGTACTAAACCACAAACTTCACTTTCAACTGGCCATCAACGCCCCCAATTCGGCTCCTATAGATTCTTCAGGTAACTATGACAGAAACTGTATTTTGCCTCAGCCTTGACTCTTCCATTTTCTTTCCCCAAATACGTGCTACTTGTTCCAGACTCCAGGGTATGGAGATTCTCTGAAACAAACGGAATTTCCTACAACCTGGGGTAACTTACCCAGGCCTTCCAATCGCTCAGCAACTACCACACGGCTTTAAAAAAAAATCTCACGCGTGTTTCAAACCTGAAAACTAATCTATTATACAACTTAAATTATTCTTTGCAGAAATGTTAAATGTCACACCAGAGAGCCTAAGATTTTCAACTCACTCCATTATTCCCAGATAAATCTCAGTAAATGAATCTATAGATATATAGATAGATAGATATTCCCTGATGCTGGGAACATTGAGGGCAAGAGGAGAAGAGGGTGGCAAAGGATGAGATGGTTAGACAGTGTCTCTGACTCATTGGTCTCTAACTTGAGCAAACTCCAGCAGATAGTGGAGGACAGGGAAGCCCAGCATGCTGTGGCCCATGGGATCACAAACATGGGAAACGACTTAGCAGCTGGACAACAAGAACAAATATACACATAAATATACACACACATATGTAGCCAACACGCTGAATTTCCTCCCCGATAAACACGTTTCTTAAAAATCAGATTTTGCTCAGCAAGTTTGGAAGAAAGAGAACACGACCTTCAAACACGTGACGACAGAATGGCTAGCCTGGAACTGAAGCTGGAGACATTTCAGTGAGTGTGAAGCCACTCAAGCTCTCCTTGGAAAAAGCAGTGATGAACGTTCCTTCCCACAACATCACACCTTTGAGCAGCAACACTGATATAACCAAAAGCCAGTGAATGACAAAACCAAGGTGGGCGGGAAAATGTGAGATGGGTACTCGGTCTGACCCCACTGTTTGAGACGCATCTCCACTCCAACGGGTGCATCCAGCCCCCACTAGGCGTGGGGCTCTCTTAGCATAGCAGAGAGATACTGCTTCTCTTTGAAGTTTACGTGCATTGGGGAGGGTTTGTTTTTAATCAGAGCATAGCTGATCTCCAGTGTCTCAGAGGAACAGCAAATTGATTCAGTTATACATACACATACATGTTATTTTCCAGGTTCTTTTCTGCTGGTGAACACGGTGCTTTGTGCTAAAGAGTAGGTTGTTGTTGCTTATCTATTTTATAATACAGTGATGGGAGTCTGGTTCCATTTTTTTAAACAGTTGCTAAGTTGTTAGGACATAAATAGCTAATACGTTGTACGGACCTAATTCCTCATACAGAGAGTGGGAAGGACGTGCTTTTGACTTAGGGGTTGCTGTGAAAAATCGCTGAGACTCGAGGTCAAGGACAGAGGAGGCCCAGAAGTCTCCGAGCTCTGTTATCAACGTCCTGGTTTGGCACTTGGCCGGGCGGGGGTGCGGGGAGGGCCCCCAGGAGGCCTTCTGTTTCCCTACTGTTGGCGCCTCACCCGCTTCTGGGGGGCCTGGACTCACCCATTCACGGAAGAGGCCTGCTCAGGAAACAGATGTGCCGGCTGCAGAGGAAACCCACAATCACCGCCCACGGGAGCCAGCCCAGGCCTCCATTCATAAAAACGCAGCAAATCCAGGGCCCTGAGACAGCAGGGGAAAGACCAGTGAGGAAGATAAGGATAATGACGAACAAATAAAGCAGCTCACCAGAGAGGAAACAGAAATAACAATAATAATAATAATAATAAACCCAATTTGATTATGAAAGATTGGAGAGGAGATTGCACCCATAAAATTAGAATTGGCCGTGATTAGAAGGAGGGGGAAGGGGAAAGAGAAGAAGGAAACAGCGTCCACAGAAAAGAAAGAGACGCTTGGAAATAAAATCAAGGTCACAGGGCCGACAAAATAAAAATGGATAGAAACACGGGGCTGGTTATCTGGACAGTCCTCCTCCACTGTGTCGGCCAGACAGTCCGCAGATGGAGTCAAAGCAATTCCTCAGATCCAGGAGCAAAACTAAACAGACAGATGAACAACTGAAACTTCAGAGTCTTGCAAGATTTGTCCAGAAGGGTCAGACTGTCTAGTAGAGATTCAGAGACAGAGGTGTTAAAAAGAAAGAAGAAGAGAAACAAGTGAAGCATCGTCTTCAGGGCTGAAGTTGCTTAGATCACCGTCCACTGAGGACCGACAGGAAGAAGAAATATACCCAGAGCCTGATGACATCTAAGAACATGAAAGGAGAATTCAGAATGTTCCCAGGACAGAAAACAGAAGAGGGGAGTGTGTCGGGGGTGAGCCATCGACAGCTGCCGGAAGCTGAGAACACTCACGAGAAGTTTAAAGGGACGCAGGAGGCCCTGGCCCCGGCTGATG
This sequence comes from Madoqua kirkii, assembly GCA_006408675.1. NCBI lineage: Eukaryota > Metazoa > Chordata > Mammalia > Artiodactyla > Bovidae > Madoqua > Madoqua kirkii. Next base: position 7,975 of record SJYC01045558.1, on the reverse strand, counting down.
CTTCGAGTGGTCGGCGTGAGTGACGTGGACTACGCCACCACTGGGACAAGTTCAGTCCCACACCTGGTTTTGGGGAGGCAGAGGCTGCATAATTATAATATTACACGCTGCCAGGGAGGGACAAGCACCAGGAAAGGCACAGGCTGCAGAAGCGGGCACTGGCACCCTTCTGAAACTAAACACACACACAGGCGCGTATGGACACGTGTGTACAGAGACAGAGATGGTGGTGAGGAGAAGGGGGAGGAGGATGGACAGACAGACAGACAGACAGGTGTCAACATTCTAAAGGACGTACTAGTGAAATAAAAACACACACAGGCGTGTATGGACATGTGTGTACAGAGACAGAGATGGTGGTGAGGAGAAGGGGGAGGAGGATGGACAGACAGACAGACAGGTGTCAACATTCTAAAGGACGTATTAGTGAAATAAATCAGAGAAAGACAAATGTCATATGATATTGCTTATATGTGGAATCCAGAAAGAAATGATAAAAATGAACTTATTTGAAAAACAGACTCCCAAACTTAGAAAACAAGTGTGCAGACAGACGAGGGGAAGGATAAAGTGGCCGCTTGGGGCTGACGCATACATGCGACAACGTACATCAAGTCGGAAACCCGCAGAGGCCTACCTCGCAGCACAGGGAACCCTGCTCAGCACTTGGTAGCAGCCTGGGTGGGAAACAGTTTGAAAGAGAATAGGTATTTGTGTATTTGCATAGCTGAATCACTTTGCTGTTCCCCTGAAAGCATAGCAACAATGCAAATCAACTCTGCTCCAGCGTAAAATAAACGAACATTTAAAAATAAATAAATAAAAGGACACAGAGCAGACCGGCGGGAAGAGGGAGAATGTGAACCACTCGCCCCCGTGGACTTAGCCACCGGGCTCCTCTGTCCATGGGCTCGCCAGACAAGAACCCTGGAGTGGGCCACCGTGCCCTCCTCCAGGGGGTCCCCGACCCAGGGCTGGAACCCCATCTCCTGCGGCTTCTGCACCGGCAGGCGGGTTCTTTCCACTAGCGCCACCTGGGAAGCCCAAGGTTCGCTATCTACACCGTTATTCTACCGACAGGAAGAAGAAATATACCCAGAGCCTGATGACATCTAAGAACATGAAAGGAGAATTCAGAACGTTCCCAGGACAGAAAACAGAAGAGGGGAGTGTGTCGGGTGTGAGCCATCGACAGCTGCCGGAAGCTGAGAACACTCACGAGAAGTTTAAAGGGACGCAGGAGGCCCTGGCCCCGGCTGATGCTTCGAGTGGTCGGCGTGAGTGACGTGGACTACGCCACCACTGGGACAAGTTCAGTCCCACACCTGGTTTTGGGGAGGACAGAGGCTGCATAATTATAATATTACACGCTGCCAGGGAGGGACAAGCACCAGGAAAGGCACAGGCTGCAGAAGCGGGCACTGGCACCCTTCTGAAACTAAACACACACACAGGCGCGTATGGACACGTGTGTACAGAGACAGAGATGGTGGTGAGGAGAAGGGGGAGGAGGATGGACAGACAGACAGACAGACAGGTGTCAACATTCTAAAGGACGTACTAGTGAAATAAAAACACACACAGGCGTGTATGGACATGTGTGTACAGAGACAGAGATGGTGGTGAGGAGAAGGGGGAGGAGGATGGACAGACAGACAGACAGGTGTCAACATTCTAAAGGACGTATTAGTGAAATAAATCAGAGAAAGACAAATGTCATATGATATTGCTTATATGTGGAATCCAGAAAGAAATGATAAAAATGAACTTATTTGAAAAACAGACTCCCAAACTTAGAAAACAAGTGTGCAGACAGACGAGGGGAAGGATAAAGTGGCCGCTTGGGGCTGACGCATACATGCGACAACGTACATCAAGTCGGAAACCCGCAGAGGCCTACCTCGCAGCACAGGGAACCCTGCTCAGCACTTGGTAGCAGCCTGGGTGGGAAACAGTTTGAAAGAGAATAGGTATTTGTGTATTTGCATAGCTGAATCACTTTGCTGTTCCCCTGAAAGCATAGCAACAATGCAAATCAACTCTGCTCCAGCGTAAAATAAACGAACATTTAAAAATAAATAAATAAAAGGACACAGAGCAGACCGGCGGGAAGAGGGAGAATGTGAACCACTCGCCCCCGTGGACTTAGCCACCGGGCTCCTCTGTCCATGGGCTCGCCAGACAAGAACCCTGGAGTGGGCCACCGTGCCCTCCTCCAGGGGGTCCCCGACCCAGGGCTGGAACCCCATCTCCTGCGGCTTCTGCACCGGCAGGCGGGTTCTTTCCACTAGCGCCACCTGGGAAGCCCAAGGTTCGCTATCTACACCGTTATTCTCCTTGCCCTCCAGAATTTCCTCATCAGCAGTGGGGCCAGCTGTCCTCGGGTGTGAAAAGCAGTTGGAAAAAAAAAAGTCTCCAAACATGGTGGAACATTCTAGATCATGAGATGAGAGCATGAGGGAGAATCCCCCAGTCACCCTCCCCTGGCCTTCTGTCCCGGGGATGTCCCTCAAATAGGGGGGCCTGTGGGGTGGACAGACGCCACGCAGGGGACCACGGCCAGAAGCCCCAGGAGGGCCTGGTTCTGCATCCATGGAGAAACCACGCGCGGGGGAGGAAACTGGGCTGATTCTCAGCAACCCTGGGTTAGAGGCACAGGCCGAGGTGAGCGACATATTCCCCCCTCGTGCGGGTGCCTTTCTGACGTCAGACGAGTTCATCACACAGAAGCCTCTTGCAGACACGACCTCACACCTGTAGCGGGCAGGGTCCGGATGCTCCAAGGGCCACACAGCCACCCTCACCTTCTGAGCAGAGACCCAAGTCAGTTCTCTGGTGGCCGGCCCCCTTCAAAACCTGCCCTTGGCCAGTCGACCAGGATCTCACCATAGAAAATGTATCAGTTCAGTTCAGTCACTCAGTCATGTCCGACTCTTTGCGATCTCATGGACTGCAGCAGGCCAGGCCTCCCTGTCCATCACCAACTCCCAGAGTTTACCCAAACTCATTCCAGTGTGAGTCAAAGACGCTTTTCTGAAATGTAATCAACAAACATCTGCAGAAGAAACCAGGATAAGAAGTAAGTATAATTCAAGCCTTGTTGTTGCCTCTGTCTCTCAAAAGAAAAAAAAAAAGCAGCCATTTTTGGCATTTAAATTTTATTTCAAAACATCTGATCCTGAGACCAAAAAAGTGATTTTTTTAAATGCATCAGGACAGTCATCAACAGGGTATAAGCTTTCCACAAGATGCCAGCCCTACCGTGGATGGTACTTTAATCATCTGTCCTTGGAAAAGGATGAACACACAATCAAGTCCTGAATATTGAATATTATTGAATTGAATATAACCTTGAGTATTGTTATATAAACAAAATGAGTCTCGAGCATCAGAAAACACTTAAGAATTAAGAATGTGTTTTTAATGCTCATGAAAAAAAAATATAGCAAAGCAAATGGGTGTAAGGGGGAGTGTTTAAAGCTGAGATAGACGCTGTCCCCTCCAGGTCTCCCCCGAGCCCGCTGTTGTGAGTCTTTGGGTCCCTGGGGAGGACACTTTGTTTTCTTCCACGTTCTGACATCATCTGATGCAACCTGATGCAAAACGACCCGCTTCTTGTCACAGGAGAAACTGAAACAGAGGCGGGGATAACTCTGTCCCAGGAGAGTCTCTCGGAGCGGATGGGGGGAGGCCAGAGGCTGAGGGTGGGGCCAGCCGCCTCCCATAGCTCAGGGAAGCGGTGGTTCCTCTGAAAAGCAGGATCCATCTTTAAAGAGTGGGAATCCTTGCAGGTGGGGGTCATAATACAAACCTTCGGATAAAAAGCCAAGGCTTATTTCAGACCGTCTGAGTGACTGCTCCACGGTCATGGGAAGAGGGCTTGGAGCAGAGCATAGGTGGAAATAAGATCCCCTAAGAGGGGAGAGACGGCTTCCCTGGCAGGCTCAGACCGTAAAGAATCTGCCGCAATGCTGGAGACCCAAGTTCGATCCCTGGGTCAGGAAGACCCCCCGGAGAAGGGAATGGCAGCCCACTCCAGTATTCTTGTCTGGAGAATTCCATGGACAGAGGAGCCTGGCAGGCTATAGTCCACGGGATCGCAGAGGGTCACAGCTGAGAGATTCACACACACACAGGAAAGGGAGAGAACGGGTGATGCTGTGGCCCTCTGCGCCCCTTCGTGGTGGCCCTGGGGGCCGTGGGGGCAGACAGGGGGCTTCTTCCAGGGCCCCTACTTCCCAAGGAGGAGGCCAGCCTGGGGAATGTCACAGCAGGCGAGCGCGGGCCAGGCCAGCAGGGCAAACGTGCGATGCATGAAAGCTCCCTGAAACGCGTCACGGGGCCGGGGCCCTCGGGATGGCTCTGTGAGGACAGAGTGTGGCCAAAGGCGGCCTGCGGGACCCAGGCCCAGAGGCCCAGAGGCCTGCTCCCCAGGCCTCGCACAGACATGTGGTGTCTGGCACGCTGCTTCTCGAAGAACACTGCCCCACAGCACGTGTGAGCACAGGGATGAGAAGCCGGTGTGAAAACGGTTTATCTCATGAACAGATAATCGAATGAACTGAATAAAGACCAAAACACGGAAGGTGAGATATCGAGAGACGTTACCATTTGCCATCAAACTCATTTGCGTAATAACAGAGGCAAGCACGTGCCAGGGACCACGCGCGCCGGGACCGATGGGAGCACTTCCGGGGTTTTGAAGCACGTCATTGTCCACTCTGTCCCCCACACGGAGGCGAGGAGGCTGAGGCTCCAGGGGTCCGGCAACATACCGAGGCCAGAGGCATGAGGGCGAGCGAGACCCAACCCCAAGGAGCCGGGGACCAGTCGCCGCCCTCCACCAGTCTGTGAGCACAACCTGCAAGTCATAATTTTAGGAACCCTTGTCTTTCCCTGGTTTCCAGATTTGCTTCATCTTGTTCAGATTACATCTTTCAAGCTTTCAGGTTATGTGGTTAACGCACTGGCCAACAAGAACCAGAATGTGGCTTGTTTATTGCTCTCTGCACAGCTCCTCAAAGATGGGTGTTAACCTAATTTCCTCATCGCTGATGTGAGAGAATACTTAAGCTTGGAAGCCTTCTAAGTCACTGTTTATTTTAAGGCTCAAATAAAACAGGATCCATGAAATTGCTTCAGATGACTTTCAGGGGCTCTGAACTCACGGAATACCATCATTGGAGGTTTTTAAGATTTTATTTTAGTTGAAGCATAATTAGAGAAGAAAATACTTTTCAAAAAAATATTGAGAAAGTTTTCTACAGTGAGATTATAAAAACATTAAATAAATTATATATGGCTACTGAAGACACCCAGGTATTTCCAAACAGTGGAGCATTTGGAATTGTATGTAATTAGGAATTATCATAGAATACCTTTGTTATGATTCAGAAATTATTTAGCAATTGATTAATTATTAAAATCACTAGCGCTTGTGAAAGATCTGAAAATACAGCGACTTCATACGTTGAGAATGGACCGCTGCTAACTGCAGCCCTCTTGTGTGAATCGTACCTAGGGAGCCACGGAGGATTTAAAGCTTTTCCACACTCTTCCCCACACATACACTCAGGTAAAATGATACTACAACCCAGGAAAAGAGACGAACTTTTATCCATCATCAATCGTTTACTGAAAGTACACCCTGGGCCAAGCACTGTGTTGACAAGGCATTCGGGGTCCAGATGAGAGAGGCCAGTGCCCTGTCCACAGTCTCCCTTCCTGCCCACAGTTACTTCTTGCCCACAAACCTACTTCCTGTCCACAAAGTTACTTCCTGTTCACAAACTTACTTTCTGTCCACCACCATCCTGGCCAGAGAGGGAGATAAGAAGGATGAAGACAGCAGTTGCCATGGGAACCCACAGTGGGTACCAGGTCAGGGAGTCTCTCTGGCAGAGGGGACACCTGAAAACGGGGCTTCTGCACAGAATGAGCAGCGGGGGGTCGGGGGGAGTCTACAGAGGAGATGAGAAGTGAGCTGGCTCTTGGAGAATATATGGAAATCGGATGCTCACGGCAAGCAGTGGGGGCCCAGAAGCAGAGGGGACTCTTTGGTGGTCCAGTGTCCAATGACAATAATAGTAGATGTCACTGTAACTGGAGAGAATGATTTTAGCAAGGGAGAAGGAGAACTGTAAGTTAGAAAGGCAGATTTGGGTCAGAGTGTGGTCATTCCCCAAAGTTAGCCTGAAAGTTTTATCCCATAGGTAACAGGGAACAGTGGATGCTTTGGGAACAAATATCATCATAAAATAAATCACCAAAAATGCACTATCAGAGCTGGAATATCTTTAGAGAATATTCAGCCACCACCCCCAGCTCCTCTAGACTGAAGCCGTTTGTGTCTAGAAGGGAGATTTATTTTCCCTCTGTTCCCCACAGTGCCTGGCAGAAAGTAATCACTCAATATAAATTTAATTTAAAAATGAAGGGGTAGAGAAGGCAATGGCAACCCACTCCAGTACTCTTGCCTAGAAAATCCCATGGACGGAGGAACCTGGTGGGCTGCAGTCCATGGGGTCACTAAGAGTCGGACACAACTGAGCGACTTCACTTTCACTTTCACTTTCATGCACTGGAGAAGGAAATGGCAACCCACTCCAGTGTTCCCGCCTGGAGAATCCCAGGGATGGGGGAGCCTGGTGGGCTGCCGTCTATGGGGTCACACAGAGTCGGACACGACTGAAGCGACTTAGCAGCAGCAGCAACAGCAACATGACTGAGTGACTAAGACCATGGTAAAAATATTTTTAAGAGTAAAGGATATTTTCTTACCTCCATTGTTGTTTTAAAATAGCATTTAAAAAGGTAAAATTAATATGCATGCATACTAGGTAGCTTCAGTCATGTCTGATTCTTTGCAACCCTATGGACGGCAGCCAGAAAGGCTCCCCCATCCATGGGATTCTCTAGGCAAGAATACTGGAGTGGGTTGCCGTCCCTTCCTCCAGGGGATCCTCCTGACCTAGAGATCGAACCTGTCTTCTGCACTGACAGGTGAATTCTTCACCACGGAGCCACCAGGCAAGTGTGGTATTACATGAGAATGAATTCAAAGTGCAGACACACCCTATACACATGTTAACACGCATAGTTACATATAGTGCACAGATTGTTCATACAGATTTGGGCAGCAACAAACCTCAGGAAGTAAACTCTGCCACACTGGGAGCTTCATGTTTCAGTGTATTCAAATATCTGGGGAAGTAGGGAATCAAACTGGTAATTGCATTTTACACCCAAAGCCTAAACTGCATCACTGTGTTATAAAGAGTGACTAGTCACAGTAGGTACAGCTGCTGCTGCTGCGCCGCTTCAGTCGTGTCCGACTCTGGGCGACCCCACAGACGGCAGCCCCCCAGGCTCCCCCGTCCCCGGGCTTCTCCAGGCAAGAGCACTGGAGTGGGTGCCATTGCCTTCTCCAGTGCATGAACGTGAAAAGTGAAAGTGAAGTCGCTCAGTTGGTACAGGGCCCTGGAAATACCAATTCTTTCTTCACAGGCTGCTGAGGCATGCTTTAAGAATTGAGTATTTTTCATGTTTCTATTCGGGATGAAATCAACCACACTCAGCCTCAGTGTGTAGCTAAGACACAGGTGAGTAAACCAGATATTAGAGTGATAATATTGTGATGTAATGCCTGGAAGGTGGAAAGTGCCTCTCAGAGTCCTGGGCTCTTGGAACTGGAAGGAATTAAGCACAGGAAGGTGCTCTGAGGAGGCTCCTGTTAAGGACTGAGTTAAATGTCCTGATACTCAACTTATAGATTAAAAAATAACAAGGGTCCTCCCTTTTCTCAGCTTCTTTAATTGAAGTATTTTCTACCTTGGAGGCCCCTTTTGAAATGCAACCCTCCTGGGAGCAGTCACACCTTAAATCATCAGCTGACAGACACTTTCTGAGAGATTGGCCAACAGCCCACAGAAAGAAAGAAAGAAAGAGGATGTAGGCACAGTGCCTGGGCTTGGGG
>SJYC01045557.1:0-24094 GCA_006408675.1 Madoqua kirkii | reverse complement strand
AACCTCCTGGGGCTGGGCTTTGACCGAAAAGATAATGGCAGCTCCTGTTTTGCTATGCGAGACATCCCAGCACATCCAGATCGTCTCAGAAGCAATTTGAATCTGCATAAGGGGGGCTGGCAAGCAACATCAGCCCTAAAAACAACAGAAAAATATTGACTTTTGACTTCAAATACATTTAGACGATCCCTGAGGGGTGTTTGTACCCAGGAGATCAGACTTTAGAAGTGATACAAACACATGTTAAGTAAAGACATTTGTTTGTTGTCCTTCAGTTGCTAAGTCGTGTCCAACTCTTTGTGACCCCATGGACTGCAGCACACCAGGCTTCCCTGTCCTTCACTGTCTCCTGGAGGTTGCTCAAGCTCATGTCCACTGAGTCAGTGATGCCATCCAACCATCTCATCCCCTGTTCCCCTTTTCCCTGTGCCTTTAATCTTTCCCAGCATTAGGGTCTTCTCCAATGAGTTAGCTCTTAGCATCAAGTGGCCAAATTATTGGAGCTTCAGCTTCAGCATTACTTCTTCCAATCAACATTCAGGACTGATTTCCTTTAGGATGGACTGGTTGGATCTCCTTGCAGTCCAAGGGACTCTCAAGAGTCTCCTCTAGCACCACAGTTCAAAAGCATCAGTTCTTTGGCGCTCAGCCTTCTTTAGGGTCTAATCCTCACATTCGTAGGTAACTACTGAGAAAACCATAGCTTTGACTAGATGGACTTTTGTCAGCAAGTCTTTGCTTGTTTTGCTTTTTAATGGCAAAACACTCCAGCATTCTTGCCGTGAGAACCCCATGAGCAGAATGAAAAAGTAAAGACGTGGTCAACAGAACAGCCAGCACAGATAAACCTACATCCTGAAAACACATCAGATTCTTCTCGTGCTGCAGCTAATGCCCTACCACAAACTGTTGCTGAAGAATTTGAAAAATAAATTTCTCTTCTGCTTTAAGAATCTATTTTTTTAAATTCTTACATAGTAACCAAAAAATTGTTTTCCTTGTGATGAAGCCTTTTATGACCTACTGTTTCAGCAGAATGGAAGCATGCCATGGTGGCAAGGTGGCTGCAGCTGGAGATTCATAGCACCAAGCAGAGCAGAAAGAGGCAGACAGGGCCTCCTGATGCCGCCTGTATGTGGAATCTGAAGCATGTCACCAGCGAACCCGTCTATGAAGCAGAAGCAAACTCAGAGGCAGAGAGAACAGACCTGCGGTTGTCAGGGGGAGGGCCAGTGGGGGGAGGGGGATGGGGAGTTTGGGATTAGCAGAGGCAGACGACTATATATCGAATGGATAAACAATAAATAGGTCCTACTATATAGCACAGGAAACCATATTCAATCACCTGTAAAAATCATAATGGAAAGGAATCTGAAAAATAATATATATACACACACATGTATTTATAACTGAATCACTTTGTTATACAGCAGAAATTAGTACCGTACTGTAAATTGACTATACTTCAATAAATTTTAAAAAACCTCTTTAGCAACTTTCAAATATGCAATACAGCAACTTTAACTATAGCTACCACTCTTTGAGGCTTCCCTGGTGGCTTAGATGGTAAAGCAACCACCTAGTCTGCAGGAGACATGGGTTCCGTCCCTGGGTCTGGAAGATCCCCTGGAGAAGGGCATGGCAACCCACTCCAGTATTCTTGCCTGGAGAGTCCCGTGGACTGAGGAGCCTGACGGGCTCCAGTCCAGGGTTGCAGGCAGTCGGACACGACTGTGTGACTGACATACAGACACACACCATGCTTTACGTGACATCCCGTGTCTAAATATGAAATCTACTGTTAACTTTGCTTGGTACCCTGGCTACGGTTTTTATGCATTGCCTTCAAACATCTGCTTGTATTGATGAATTAACGGCAGAAGCTCGTCACAGTGCTTTCTTGGAACCATACCACCCAGAGAAAGTAATTTGTTGAGATTTTTTTTCATACTTTTCCTATAGACTTCCTGGAAGCAATAGTGCCTAGTAAGCTTTTCAGAGTTTCATTGGGTCTGTAACTGCACTGGTCAACCCTAATGGCCTTAAGTATTAGCAAAAGCTGCTGAGCACGGGCTTTGTCAATAGATATTTTGTGAATATTAGCTCCATGCGTGGTCATGGCAGCACACGCAGCAAAGACAGAAGATGCCAGAAGCAGCAGCCTCCCAACTCTGTTTCCGCATCCATCTGTGTCTCTGTCACCGAGAACCTTCTCACTTTTGCTAACAAGCACCAAAGCAGACCCGCATTTTAATTCTGTTTCCTCTTTTTCAACTTCAGATGACCATATTCATGTGCAACAGAAGGGTCAAAACTCTTAGTGTCCTTAGACAAGCTCTGCTGTTGCTCTTCAGCCACGACACCACGCCTGACTCTTTGTGACCCCATGGGCTGCAGCAGACTGCCTTCCCTGCCTCTACTGTCTCCTGGAGCCTGCTCAGACTCATGTCCATCGAGTCAGTGATGGCATCCAACCATCTCACCCTCTGTCGCCCCCTTCTCCTCCTGCCCTCAGTCTTTTCCAGCGAGTCGGCCCTTTGCATCAGGTGGCTAAACGAAGGGAGCTTCAGCTTCAGCATCAGTCCTTCAGCATCAGTGAATATTCATTTCCAGTGAATATTGATTTCCTTAAGGATGAACTGGTTGGATCTCCTTGCAGTCCAAGGGACTCTCAAGAGTCTTTTCCAACACCACAGTTTGAAAGCATCAGTTCTTCAGCACTCAGCCTTCTTTATGGACCAAGTCTCACATCTGTACATGACTACTGGGAAAACCATAGCTTTGAATATGCAGACATTCGTTGGCAAAGACAAGCATTAGAATCACTTGAGAGTGAGCTGTAAGAGAATCGATGTTTGTTCTTTAAGCTTTACTCTGGCAGATGCAGCTGAGCTCCTTCTGTGCAGCAGACAGCGAGTGTGCAAAGACAGGGGCAGGAAGACAGTCATTGCCCTTTCAGAGCAGCACCATGCAGCTGCAGGCAACCCGGGTCTGACTCATGAAATAATTGGTGATGTTGGGATTCTGTTGAGAAACACTACTAAGGATCAGGAGAGGTGACTTATAATCTCCGTGTTGCCAATTACCAGGTATGTGACTTCAGACAAGTCACAGTGCCTGTCTCACAGGCTTTTCCCCATCAAATGTGCCATTTGGCCACCATGAGATGGTTCCTTTCTCATCCAGAACTGTCTGTTTGCATGTGAGTCAAGGCTAATCCGTTCCATTCAGCTCAGTCGCTCAATTGTGTCCAACTCTTTGTGACCCCATGAACTGCAACACGCCAGGCCTCCCTGCCCATCAGCAACTCCCAGAGCATATCCAAACTCAGGTCCATCGAGTCAGTGCTGCCATCCATCCATCTCATCCCTTCTCCTCCTGCCTTCAGTCTTTCCCAGCATCAGGGTCTTTTCCAGTGAGCTGGCTCCTCATATCAGGTAACCAAAGTATTAGAGCTTCAGCTTCAGCATCAGTCCTTCCAAAGAACACTGAGGGCTGATCTCCTTTAGGATGGACTGGTTGGCTCTCCTTTCAGTCGAAGGGACTCTCAAGAGTCTTCTCTAATACCACAGTTCAAAAGCATCGATTCTTTGGCACTCAGCTTTCCTTATAGTCCAACTCCCACACCCATACATGACTACTGGAAAAACCATAGCCTTGACTAGACGAACCTTTGTTGGCAAAGTGATGTCTCTGCTTTTTAATACGTTGTCTGGTTGGTCATAACTTTCCTTCCAAGGAGCAAGCGTCTTTTAATTTCATGGCTGCAGTCACCATTCACAGTCCATTCAGGGAGAAACCAGGGGGGTTCGTGCCTTCAGCACCTGTCACTCGTTAGGTGGGTGACATGAGCTACACTCCTTAAACCAACTCAGTTCTGTTCGAATGCTCTCTCTTCTGAAGGTGCTCAGTTTAGGATCTAAACTGCTGCTGCTAAGTCGCTTCAATCATGTCCGACTCTGTGCGACCCCATAGATGGCAGCCCACCAGGCTCCCCCGTCCCTGGGATTCTCCAGGCAAGAACACTGGAGTGGGTTGCCATTTCCTTTTCCAGTGCATGAAAGTGAAAAGTGAGAGTGAAGTCGCTCAGCTGTGTCCGACTCTTAGTGACCCCATGGACTGCAGCCCACCAGGTTCCTCTGTCCATGGGATTTTCCAGGTGAGAGTGCTGGAGTGGGGCGCCAGCGTCTGAGGGACACCAGTTCTTTAAACACAGTGTTCAGTCACTCAGTCATGGGCTATAGCCCTCTAGACTCTTGTGTCCATGGAATTCTCCAGGTTAGAATACTGGAGTGGGTAACCATTCCCTTCCCCATGGGGTCTTCCTGATCCAGGGATCATACCTGGGTCTCCTGCATTGTAGGTAGATTTTGGAGGGCTGAACTTCTCATTATGTAAAAAGATCAAAATATCACATCTGTTGAGGGAAATGGATAATGAGGACCAATATAGCCCCTGGTTAGTACAAGAATTCCACAGAATCCACAGCAACAGTAATTCAGTTGATTGTTTTTGATCTGAGTTCAGTCGCTCAGTCGTGTCTGACCCCATGGACTGCAACAGGCCAGGTTCCCTGTCCATCTCCAACTCCTGCAGCTTACTCAAACTCATGTCCATCGAGTCGGTGATGCCTTCCAACCATCTCATCCTCTGTCGTCCCCTTCTCCTCCTACCTTCAATCTTTCCCGGTAGCAGGATCTTTTCCAATGAGTTAGCTCTTTGCATCAGGTGGCCAAAGTACTGGAGTTTCAGCTTCAGCACCAGTCCTTCCGATGAATGTTCAGAACTAAACATTTGATATAGGCAACCAAAAATGAGAGGTGGTCCATTGCTATTAGATTTTGGACTTTAAACAATTTTAGGTGAAAGTGCTATACCTGTACTCCTATTTCCTTGAATCTCTATATGAAAGCCTTTGTCTGTAAGATCAGTAAATCTTAGAGAAAGCAGTAAATGTTGAACAATCTGAAAAGGCAAGTCAGAGAAACCCACTTACAAAGGCTTCCATTCTGCCCAAATCGGATGTATTTGTAAGGAATACGGCTGACGTGACCTTCTGAAAGTGCAGGAAGCCCAACCTACAAGATCTGCTTTTCAAAGCTTCCATCTGTCCCCACCGGCATTTCTAGGTCTGCCAAGAGGAAAAGAAATTCTTCAGCTGTCTGGATGAGGGGTCTCAGAAGGGAACCTGAGACCCTTTCCTTCCACGGAAGGCTGGAGTCTGGCCACCGCCGCCCTAGGCCTACGTGAGCAACAGGAAGCAGACTGCTCCCCAGGCAGCGTCACTGGTGTGCTGAAACACTGACCTGCGGGCTAAGAGGGTGGCCTGCCTGGCAGCTCACTCCCTTCCTTCAGGACCCAAACACTCTGTCGGCAGAAATACCAACAACCCTGTGTGCCCGTCAGTTCCGAGGTGATGGCTTATGGATGAGAAGACCCTTTTCGTTCTAACAGATTCCCCTGCTATTTGGAGACTGAGAAGGATTCCTAATTAATTTAGCACACCCCTAAACTTGCACTGAGTTGAAAAGACGGTTGTTTTGACGACAAAGTTGACATTTCAAACAGAGGAGCATCTCACAGCGGGGACGCCTTGGGCTCCGACCCAGCAAATTGGAAGGATTTCGTGCAACCGGGCTGAGTGCAGGGGCCCCGGAGCCCAGCACGGAATATGCTTCCCTACCTCATCTCTGCCTCCAGGCTGGGTGGGCTTGGGTGAGCTCACCATCTCTAAATCTCATCAGCTCCTGAAGCATAAACAGCACTGGGAGGTTTATATGTGGTAGTGCACTGGAGCGTTTTGCTCTGTACCTTAGAGGCTTACAGTGCGTGGCATATCTATATAATTACAATTGTTATTAAGACTAAAAGCCCCCAAAAGGGGGCATTCTCAGTTTCCTATTGATTTGGCAAGAGAGCCTCAGTAGTTTCTGGAACTTGATTCACGGTTGACCGTGAATTACGGAAAGGGCAAAAAGATGAAATTCCTTAAAATATAAATCTCAAGGGTATAGAATAGAATCAAAGAACCCTGTGAAACTGAACATAAATCATGCTTTGTTTTCAAGGAAAACTGTTTTTGAATGACCAACGTAAATATTTCAATACACTTTTGAGAGACACGTGTTTTCTTGGGATGATAAAATATGTATTTTGCAGAACAATATAGAAAGAAAGCATATCCCAAAGGACTGAAATGCATATATTCCCATGGGCTTTTCGATCTTTGTTGCAGCAGGCAGGGTGTTTCCCTGCAGCATGTGGGGTCCAGTTCCCTGACCCCCCTGCATTGGGAGTGCAGAGTCTCGGCCACAAGACCACCGGGTAGAGCCCTCAAATCTATTTCTGAATGCTGTTATCCATCCACATAGCCCCCACCTAATGGAGATACATCACCACTGTGCTGATCACCAGGGCCAAACGCTGTCTATACTTAAGGGTTAGCTTTGCACTTGGAATTCACAGTCAGTCTCACATATCAGCTGTGTACTGAGTATTAAACAGTTCTCGGAACTTCGTAAAAGCTAGCAGAAGAAAGAGCCTATTGCCTTTGGAGGAGGAAATCAGTGCTGTGTGCGATATTCCGTAACAGATATTGATGGAATCCAGAACAAGAATTTGCCGTTGGGATGAATACGTGAATTGGTAGGACCTGTGGTAACAAAGGTCATGAACTCCTGAGCAGAGTCTAGTCAAGGGCAGTGATAAAGGGCCAGTCACGGGGTTCAGAAGGTCCATGATCTCATCAGGAAACCTCAGTTTCTCGTTGCAACATGGCTCACCGTGGACAATGGGTCCACCTTGGAAGAGCGGACCTCGTTAGCTTCACCAAGGTCAGACCCGAGAAGCTAAAGAACAGCAGTGCACCAGACCTGGCGCCTGGCCACACACAGCCCGGAGCAGAGGCCAAGTCCTCTGCCACCTGCAGCTCTGCAGACAGCCCACTCACCCCAAGCTGGCGGCCGGAGGACCAGAGTTTACCGCCTATTGGAGAGAGTGTCTGATTTTGCTCCAAATATCTGAATATACGTTTGAAGCCAGAGGGCCCAAGTCACCTGGCCACGTTCCCACATCCACACACCGGCTGCTCATGGTCAACCCGGCAGGCACCGGGGCCTGGGGGCACAGAGAGAGACATCCACAGTCTCCCTTCTGTCTGCAGTGCAGACCATGTGACGGGGACGAAGCACCAAACAGAAATACTCAAATTCCACTGCTAAATCTGAACCCTGAGTGGAGGTCCCCTGGTCCCCCAGGTTATCAGCTAAAGAGAAGGGGCTCGGCCATGTGACAAGGTGGAAACTCTGACAGCTGACCTTGTGGATCTCGGAGGCTGGAAAGGACCAGGGGCTGGTAGGGGTTGGGGAGGGCCCCCTGAAGAGGAGGGGTCCCAGCAGGGCTTTGAAGGAGAAGGGTCCATGTAGGCAAAGTGGAAGGGTAGTCCTTCAGAACCACCACCACCCTCCCCGAATCTCAAACCAGCCTTTCCCATTTCTCATCAGTCTTTGTCAGCATCATTTATCCCTAAGATTCTGTGCAAATGAAAAACATTACAAGCAATCAGTAATTAAAGATAATTACTTCAGTGGAAGAGATTTTTGTTTTCCTAACCTCCTCTCTCCGTCTGCAGAAAGGCAGCACTCGGTTGCATCTGCTGTGGGAAGACTTTGCTCTGCTTACTTTAAAGAAGAAGTCGCTGTTTGATTGGGTTTCTTGTCCTCGATATGTCAGCCCCGGTCTCTTGCCTCTCCATTCCAGGAAGGAAAAAGAAAAGAACAAGGCCCTTTAAATATCAGAGCGATGGTTGCTTACATATACAGCCTCGATATTTTATACAACAGCCACTTAGGAAAATGCCTGCAACTCTCCCAGCTGGCAGCTCTGGCTTGGCAGGTGCGCCCCAGTGAGCCAATCACGTCTGATTGGGCTGCAGCTCGCCTGGTTCTCCTGGCTGCCTTGCAGTGTGTTTTTATTTCAAAAGGTCACTCACCTCTTCCACGGTTCAAAGGGACCATTTTGTTCATTTAAAGGGTGACTGTAATGATATATGAAGACATAGCCAAGGACAACGAGTTAGAAGAACAGCAGTGCACCAGACCTGGCGCCTGGCCACACACAGCCCGGAGCAGAGGCCAAGTCCTCTGCCACCTGCAGCTCTGCAGACAGCCCACTCACCCCAAGCTGGCGGCCGGAGGACCAGAGTTTACCGCCTATTGGAGAGAGTGTCTGATTTTGCTCCAAATATCTAAATATACGTTTGAAGCCAGAGGGCCCAAGTCACCTGGCCACGTTCCCACATCCACACACCGGCTGCTCATGGTCAACCCGGCAGGCACCGGGGCCTGGGGGCACAGAGAGAGACATCCACAGTCTCTCTTCTGTCTGCAGTGCAGACCATGTGACGGGGACGAAGCACCAAACAGAAATACTCAAATTCCACTGCTAAATCTGAACCCTGAGTGGAGGTCCCCTGGTCCCCCAGGTTATCAGCTAAAGAGAAGGGGCTCGGCCATGTGACAAGGTGGAAACTCTGACAGCTGACTTGTGGATCTCGGAGGCTGGAAAGGACCAGGGGCTGGTAGGGGTTGGGGAGGGCCCCCTGAAGAGGAGGGGTCCCAGCAGGGCTTTGAAGGAGAAGGGTCCATGTAGGCAAAGTGGAAGGGTAGTCCTTCAGAACCACCACCACCCTCCCCGAATCTCAAACCAGCCTTTCCCATTTCTCATCAGTCTTTGTCAGCATCATTTATCCCTAAGATTCTGTGCAAATGAAAAACATTACAAGCAATCAGTAATTAAAGATAATTACTTCAGTGGAAGAGATTTTTGTTTTCCTAACCTCCTCTCTCCGTCTGCAGAAAGGCAGCACTCGGTTGCATCTGCTGTGGGAAGACTTTGCTCTGCTTACTTTAAAGAAGAAGTCGCTGTTTGATTGGGTTTCTTGTCCTCGATATGTCAGCCCCGGTCTCTTGCCTCTCCATTCCAGGAAGGAAAAAGAAAAGAACAAGGCCCTTTAAATATCAGAGCGATGGTTGCTTACATATACAGCCTCGATATTTTATACAACAGCCACTTAGGAAAATGCCTGCAACTCTCCCAGCTGGCAGCTCTGGCTTGGCAGGTGCGCCCCAGTGAGCCAATCACGTCTGATTGGGCTGCAGCTCGCCTGGTTCTCCTGGCTGCCTTGCAGTGTGTTTTTATTTCAAAAGGTCACTCACCTCTTCCACGGTTCAAAGGGACCATTTTGTTCATTTAAAGGGTGACTGTAATGATATATGAAGACATAGCCAAGGACAACGAGTTAGAATTGTGGGCAAAGCTTGTAGGAAAACCTGGGAACACAAACCACAAAACACACAGAAAATAAATTGAAATATCATCCCTTCATTTAAAAAAAGTGAAAAGCACAACATTTCTAAACCACACTGTAAGAGTTTTACTCTGGACTAAAATTAATAATCACACGTGCTATAAATACCTCATTTATTTACTTAATCCAGATTCTGCACTGGCTGTGTATTCTAGCTGCCTGCTCGATTTAACCAACCCATCGCAAATGAAAACAGGTGTATATAAATTTGGTGATGGAGTCTACCACTAAACTCAGGCCTTATTTGATCAACTGAATAGCGATGTATCTTTCCCACCTCCGTGGGCAGGAGATGAAGGGGGCGTAATGAAACAGTTGTGAGCTACTGTTACGAAGGTAAAGTTGTACTGCTCTCCATACAACAGGCTAGTGGATCAAAAGACCGGTTG
Organism: Madoqua kirkii; assembly: GCA_006408675.1. Classification (NCBI taxonomy): domain Eukaryota; kingdom Metazoa; phylum Chordata; class Mammalia; order Artiodactyla; family Bovidae; genus Madoqua; species Madoqua kirkii. The sequence goes on along the minus strand of SJYC01045557.1, from coordinate 14,338 downwards.
CTGGTACAAGGAATAGCAATTTCATTTAGAAAGCCAGTCAACTGAGACAGCAGGGGAGACTAGCACCCCGAAGACCCATTTTCCCTGAGTTAGAATTCAGGCTTCTTTGATACTAGAAGGGGAAGGGGTCAAGCCTGGCTCTGGTCCGCCTTCAGGAGGGATGTGTCAGTTTCTTCCTTCCTGCGTCCGTTCACAGGTGGGCCAGGTCAGGATGCCTCCTGTGAGCCGAACAAAGGTATTTTAGCTTAGCCCTCCTTACCTGGGAGGCAGGGTTCCCAGAGAGGGGCCTATGTAGAATTTAAACTTACAGGCAACACCCCTTTACTGGGGAACTTGGGTACAAAGGTTCTTCCCCAGGGAATTCCCTGGTGGGGCGGTGGATAAGGACCACCTGCCAGTGCAGGGGACACGGGTTCAATCCCTGGTCTGGGAAGCTTGCACATGCCTCAGAGCAGCGAGGCTCAGAAGCACGGAGCCAGCCAGGCCGGAGGGCCCGCGAGCCTGCTGCCTGGAGCCCCGCTGCCCGGAGCCTGTGCTCCGAAACAAGAGAAGCCCCCCAGGGAGCAGCTCGAGCGCGCATCCAGAGCGAGCCCTCGCCCAGCAGCGAAGACCCAGCCAGACCACCATCAGTCGACAAATAGCGTCCCTCCGTTCAAAAGAGAAAACATGAAGGCTCTTCCCTATAACGTGAATAGCTCCCCCGTCTCCCATGGGTCAGCCCACTCCCAGTGAACCAAAAACTCAGCTGCGGCTCCACTGCCTGTCTCATGACGCAGGAAGGGCCCCTCTCGTAGCAAGGATGAGGGCGAGTGCTCCCCAGATGTGACAGGCTTACCCACACTCGTGCTTGGCAGAGGCGTGGCTGGCCAACCACAGGCTACGTTCAGGTAACACGGGTGGCCGGCACTTGGTTGTACCGTATTAAGATATTTGATTTACATGAGGTTTTTATCATCAGACTACTGTAGTTTTCACAGATGTTCGGCCTGTAAAAATGCTGAAGTTAACAATTTATTTGTGCTACCATCCACCTGTATTTATGGAGACCACGAGGCAGAAAACAGAGCCACTTGGGGGCCGAAAAGAATTTGACTGAGCTCCACCACTGACTGTCGTGGAGCTTTCCAGTCCAGTCCTTTCTGAGCCTGACTGTCCTCGGGTGTGAAAACACAGGTGCTATGGCCCAGGGCAGAGCTGGTGGGACCACCAAGCTCATGTGGGTGGAAGAAGGGCCGAGCGCGCTGCCTGGCAGGCCAAACATGCTGACCCTTCGGTGGGGCTCACTGGCGCCCAGCCCCTCAGAACCCCCCACCCCACGTGGTCCCAGTGGCAAGCACAAGCATTGCGAGGTGTGTGTCTGACCCTTGGGCAGGTGTGTGGGCCGGGAGCAGAAGTCAGGCATCTCAACATCTGTATTCATCCACCAGCTGACACCCTGCCGTCTCTCCCCAAGCTCAGCCTGAATATGGGTGTTGTGAGGGGGGCACCCACGCTCCCCTCTGGGAGGCAGTACAGAGGCCCTGGGGACATGAATGCAAATGCACCGGGGTAATTACTGCCCAGCGCTGCCAGCCAAGCCTTTCCTATTCCTCATGGGCTCAGCTGAAGCAGGCCCTGTTCACAAACAGCATCCACGCCAGGACTTGGACCGAACAGCACCTCAAACACAAACCAGAACAAACTGCACTAATTTGCTTGAACCTCAAATGGAGCCAAATTTGAAGCTTTTATTTTTGAAACTGCTAGTAGCAGAGAACCACAGCTTCAAAACACCAGGAAAAGAGCCTCAACCAGACATGATGACAGGAAAGATGCCTGAAATCTATTTCAGTGTGAAAGTGCCATGGCGTTCTTCCTCTCCTTTCTAAAACTGCTGAATCCGTTATTAAAATGGTAGCCTACATCATCTGATGGCCCCTACATGGAGCCACACTTTATTTACCCCAAGATCTCTCCATCAAGTGGAGACATAATCAGTGTGATCAATTTAGGGATTTCTACAGTATCTATTCCTGTGACACATTAAATCTATGTCTCTATAAGAGAAGTAATTGATTTTTTTTCCCAAAGCAGGATTTTTTTTTTTTTCAGTTCCAAGAACAGCTGAGGGCTGCAGAACTGAGCAGATGGCCCCACGGAAGAATCTGCTCGGTAGATAAGATAGTTTATAAGAAATATTGTACATCCTGAATAACTGTCAGACTGGGTCACTTTTGCTATTGGACTGGACTATACCAAAATATTTAAGGTCTCAGTTTTTCCAGAGTTCACAGTAACTTTCCTGCCTAGACCTTAAGCTTGGATTTTCCCTCATTCACGGAACCTGGCCTGTGACCACATCTGGGGATCCGGTTGTTACTCTGTTGACCGCAGAGTCTTTATACCACGTCTGACCTGGTATAAGGTGTTGCCAGTCACTAAGTCGTGCCTGACTCTTTGTGACCCCATGGACTGCAGCACGCCAGGCTTCCCTGTCCTTCACTATCTCCCAGAGTTGGCTCAAATTCATGTCCATTGAGTCAGGGATACTATCTAAACATCTCATCCTCTGTCATCCCCTTCTCCTCCTGCCCTCAGTCTTTCCCGGCATCAGGGTCTTTTTCAATGAGTCAGCTCTTTGCATCAGGTGACCACAGTATTGGAGCTTCAGCTTCAGCATCAGTCCTTCCAATGAAGATTCAGGGTTGATTTCCATTAGGATTGACTGGTTTGATCTCCTTACAGTCCAAGGGACTCCCAAGAGTCTTCTCCAGCACAGTTCAAAAGCATCAGTTCTTCAGGGCCCAGCCTTCTTTATGGTCCAACTCTCACAATTCTTACATGACTATTGGAAAAACCATAGCTTTGACTAAATGGACCTTTGTCGGCAAAGTGATGTCTAGCAGATGCTGTCCAGGTTCTGGGTAGCAGACGCCTAAAGATAAGATTCAAAGACTTAGCCAAGCCCTGAAGCAGAATAGACTAAGTGACTGCAGATCCTCAGAAAAGCACAGCAAGGTGTTTATCAGAGAAGAGATGCTCCTTACGAAAGAACGAACACTCTCTTGATCCAAGAAAATGGTAGACTGTCTCCTCGCTGCCGTGATGGGCAGCCTCTGCCTTGAACGGCAAATTTGCAGATTAATGAAGACAGTAAAATATGGCGTGTCCTGGTGCCTCCAGGTGCAATATTTTATTCATGTCAGAGCTGTGGGAGCCTTGATTTATACGGACTTTCATTAATAGGCAAAATTCAATGTGAAGGATTCACCTCCAGGCTCCCTTAAATTCAACACTTGGTCAAACGTGATGGGTGTGCCCCCTACTAAGGTGATACTTCCCAAGAAGACAAAGGAAAAAAAGGGGGAAAGGAACCGAACGACAAGCAGGTTAGAAAGGTGGGCACGTGAAACCGTTTGGGCGGCTGGAAGAAACGCTGCGGGTCCCAGTGTGGCCCGCACTGTCCCAGCCACAGAGCAGCGCTGGTCTACGGCGGTGTCATTCTGCTTTATTTCTTAAAAGTTGTACTCCCAAGTTGTTGGGGTGTTTCTTGACGTACACTTGATTTACAGGGTTGAGGTGATTTCTGGCGTATAGCACAGTGACTCAATCATATGTCTATATATATTCTTTCCCATCGTGATTTATTGCTGTGTTCAGTTGCTTAGTCGTATCCAACTCTTTGCAACCCTGTGGACTGAAGCTCGCCAGGCTTCCCTGTCCTTCACTATTTCCCGGCGTTTGCTCCAACTCATGTCCATTGAGTTGGTGATGACATCCAACCATCTCATCCTCTGTTGCCCCCTTCTGCGCTTGCCCTCAGCCTGTATTAATGTAATATATAATGTAATAAAGGCTTATTACAAGATACTGAACACAGTTCCCGGGCTATACAGTTCCTTGCTGTTTACCTTTTATATGTAGTCGTGTGTCTGCTCATCCCAAGCTCCACACTTATGCCTGCCTGCACTCTGCCCTGTGGTAGCCTGGAGTTTGTTTTCTGCGTCTGTGAGTCTGCCTCTATGTGGTAAACAATTCCCTTGTACCATCGCTATAGATTCCATCCCTAAGTCACAGCATCTCTCTGGTTCTCTGTCTGACTTTCCTTAGAATGAGCGTCTCTAGATCCGTCCACGCGGCTGCAAATGCATCACTCCGCTCGTTTTGTGACTCAGCAATACTCTGCTGTGTATGTGGATACAGTGCGCCACATCTGCATCCACCCCGCTGTCGATGGGCCTCGGGGTCACGGGGCCTCTTAGCTGCTTCAAACAGCGGTGCTGTGGACACTGGGGTGTGTGTACCTTCAGAAAAGAGCTTTCTCAGGATCTACGCCCAGGAGTGGAATTGCTGGCCTATAGAAAATCCTATTTTCACTCTTTTAAGGATCCTCCATACCGTTTTCCATGATGGCTTCGCCCATGTACATTACATTCTTACCAATGGTGTTGGGGCAGGGGGCAGTTATCTTTTCAGTAGAGACATTTAAAAACTCAGATAGCTGATATATGGTGGCAGATGTTTGAAAATGTGTGATTTCTTTTCTCCATAAGTTGTGAATGCTTTCCAATTTGCCCCAAGCTTTTAAGAAGCTCTAATTGACCCTATGCAATTGACCCTATGCAATTACATATTTCATCATCATTTCTATACTCAAGTGCTTGATTTCTTTAGGTTCGGAGCTATCATTCATTCACTCACTCATTCACTTGCTTCCTAGCCCGAAAGCAGAATTTCAGGGAAGTATGAAGCCACGTGCATGCAGGCTAAGTCACTTTAGTCAAATCCAAGTCTTTGCGACACTATGGACGGCAGCCCACCAGGTTCTTCTGCCCATGGGATTCTCCAGGCAAGGATGCTGGAGTTGGTTGCCATTTCCTCCTCCAGGGATCTTCCTGAACCCAGGGATTGAACTGGTGGTTCCCGCATTGGCAGGAGGGTTCTTTACCGCAAGGGCCATCTGGGAAGCCACCGTAAAACCATATAGGGCCCTCCAAATTGATTACTTTTCACTTTTCTAACCATCAAATGTAACTCAAGCTCACGGACTTAGAAAATGAACTCATGGTTGCCCGGGGCAGGGAATGGCTGAAGACTTTGGGAAGGTCAGCACACACGGCTACACTTCAGATGGATAGCCAGCAAAGACCTGTTGCAGAGCACATGGAAGTCTGCCCAGCGTCACGCAGCCTGGACGGGAAGGGAGTCTAGGGAGAGTGGGCACACACATGTATGTGCAGGTTCACACAGCCTAGACGGGAAGAGAGTCTGGGGAGAGTGGGCACACACATGTATGTGCAGGTTCACGCAGCCTGGACGGGAAGGGAGTCTGGGGGAGAGTGGGCACACACATGTACGTGCAGGTATGCGCCTGCGTTCCTCCGCTGTTTACTTGAAACCGTCACAGCACTGCCCATCAGCTATACCCCAACACAAAATGCTTTCGGTGTTAAAAAAAATAATAACTCAAGTACATAAATCTATCTGCCAAGGAACACGTGCCTGCTAAGTGTTCTGATAGAGTAGGACAGGGCGGTGGGATCCCCTTGGGATGCGAAGTCCAGCATTTTAATCTCCAGGCTCTTCTAAGTCCTTGGCGATCACCCACGACGTTGGCGCAGAACCCGCGGCCGGCCCACAGATGGCTCCGGTCTGGGGTGGAGGCAGGGAGGAGCACAGCCGCGCACCCCAGGAGCTCACGCCGACCGCCACTCCCAAAGGCACGAGAAGGGTCCACCTTGCCTTACGCAGCTCCTAAGTTTAATCTGGGGCTCAGAGCAGGAGGCGGATCAAAGGGTGGATGACCTGTGGTCACTGTGCTCTGACAAGGCATCTCTTGAGCGTGGTGAATCGGCGCGGTGGCCCTGGGCCCAGGAAAGCGATTTGAGAAAATCACCCGTGGCAACAATTAGGCCAGGAGTCCTCAGCGACTGCCAGGAAGCTTGCTGAACGTTGGAGGGAGAGAGAATTTATGTGTAATCCAATTTGGAACAACAACAACATCAACTGAACCCTCCCGGTTCTGAAGGGAGAAAGCCAGCCTGGATCTGAAGGGACCCTGCCGGTGCCGCTGGCCGGGGGTGGGGGCTGGCTTCCCGGTGAGACATTCATCTCACCCAGCCACGGTCTCCACAACTGCAAACCAGGACCCCTACCTCAAAGGCTCTGTGAGGCTTCAAGGCCAGCACCTAAGCACTCCGCAAACCACAGTTATTATCACTATAAGCCTCTGGGTTACTGTGACGGATGGGAGTGCATGCCAAGCAGCGGAGGCCCCCTAAACAAGGGGGACCATAATTACCCTAATATAAGCTCCACAGAGACACTCTCCAGGTTGGAGCTCAGAGTGGGGACCTGTGAGAAAGAGGTACAAAACTGGTATCATCAGCGACAAGAGGGAAAATTCTGCCTTCTTGCAGACCTCCTCAAAGTCTTGGAGAAAACATCAATAAGGAAGAAAGAGCAGAGCCACACAAAAATGAACCTTAGCCCCAGCATCTCTGACCAGAGGGATGCAGGTCTTGCTGAGTGCTGATGAGGTGAATGAACCTTAAAGGGTAAGCCGCGTTTCCCCATGGAGACCCTCCGCCTTCACACAAAGGGACAGGCTGTGGCTACTGATGAAGGAGCAAGAGATGGGTGAGGACCAGTGACGGTGAGGGTGGGCTAGTCCCCAGCAGGGCTGCACTCTACCCGCCCCCCCCCACAAGAACTCTAAGGAGCCGCATTTCCCAGGCGAGGTATGGTCCCAGAATGAAGCCATCTTCCCTCAATATCCCACTTTTATCCCACATATTTTATGTGGCAGGCAATGTGCTGACTGTTTCAAGCAGATGATATTTCTAACCCCCACAATGACCCTGAGATGTAGTAGTGTTGAACCAACTGGGATGAGATTTCTAACCTCCACAGTGACCCTGAGATGTAGTGTTGTTGAACTAACTGGGGTGATATTTCTAACCCCCTCAGTGACCCTGAGATGTAGTGTTGTTGAACCAACAAGCTGGATAAGCGAGGCTCCCGGAGTCTGAGTACCTGGCCCAGCTCGAGACACATGGCCACGTTTAACATTTTGCTCACCCCACGCTTCTGCTTCTCCCTAGGATTCTGAATGCAGGTGGACAGAGAGCTGTCCCATGGGGTGGACTCCGAACCAGGCTGCAGAACCAGCCCTCGTGTGGGTCTGGTCGACCAGTTGGGTAACAGTTGCAGGGTCGGGCTTGGGGCCTTAGTTCCTGCCCTCTGTAATCTCCAACCCTCAAGCTGCCCCCAGTATATATTGGATATAAGCTAGAACATAGCCCTTGCCGGGCTTCCCAGGTGGTGCTTGTGGTAAAGAACCTCCCTGCCAGTGCAGGAGACGTTAAGAGATGTGGACTCGCTTCGTGGGCTGGGAAGATCCCCTGGAGGAGGGGACAGCAATCCACTGGAATATTCTTGCCTGGAGAATCTCATGGACAGGAGAGCCAAGCTACAGTCCATGGGATCTCAAAGTCAGACATGGCTGAAGGGACTTCACATGGTGTGGCACGTGGTCCTTGCCACGAAAGTCTGCTTCAGGGTCAGCGCCCTCCCCCGCTCACCGCCCGCCAGCAGTCCTTCCCATGGAACCTGAGGCTGCCCGCGCCCTGGCCGGTGCTGAGAGGGGGACCCGGATGGCAGAAACGGTGTCTGCAGAAGCCCAAGGATGAGGCCAGAAGGCGCTCGGCCACCAGGGGACACTGAGCGGCGTGGGAGGCTGACCAGGCGGTGCTCCAGGGAGCACGCGCATCCCTCGGAGCGAGGAATTCCCAGAGGGAGTGAGAAAGGCCCGCATGTTAGACAAACCGGGGACTCACACGGGGCGGGCGGGAAGTGTGGGGAGGTCAGGAGGGCAGGGTGGCCGAGTGTGGGAAAACTGGAGGCGCTTGGCACACCCAGAGGAGGGCAGGGCCGGCCAAGCTGGCGCTGGGGCTTCACTGTGAAGGCCATCGGGGGCCCTGGGGCTCAAGGCAAGACACCTGCCAGGATCTCGGATGGGAAGCTAACAAGTGCCAGGGCTGGGGGCAGGGGGTGAGAGGAACCATCCAGCAACAGCCAGGCGGTGAGGAGCTGCCGGGGGCAGCGGTGATCGAGGAGACCCCTTAACTGGGCTGGTACCGGGCTGTGTGAAAAACTCTTGGACGTGGGCAAATTCTGCACACGAGCAAAAAATGGTTTTCTTCCTGGAGGCAGAGCTTCAATTATTAAAAGATGTCCATAACCCAAGAAAAGGTCCTTATCTGACTTTGGAGACGCGTGGTGACCAGCAGGGAGGACGAGGTCCTTGACTGGATGACAAGAGGTAAACAGAGGCCATCACTTGTGCACAGTTTTCTCCCCTCGATGGGGTAACCTCAGAGGAGGGCGGCCTACAGACGCGCCAGAGAGCCGGCGAGCCAGGAGGGCACACGCGCCCACTGGCCCGCGCGTCTCAGCTGCGCCTGCTCTTCAATTGCGTTAAGCGGTCCAGCGCCAGGGCAAGCGGGCCTGTCCAAGCCAGGGAAGGCTCCAGCTCCTTCACACACCTCTCCCCGGAGGGACCACGTGATGCTCAGCACAGAGGGAGGCGACACACTCCGCCCAGGACTGGAGACCTCCGCCGGGACTGGAGGGAGGGCCCCCTCCGCACATTCCACAGGTAGAGGCGGCAGCAGCGGAGAAACGGAGCAGGGGCAGAGAACAAAAGGCCGCCACTCTCCCCCATCAGCGCGCTCTCAGGCGGGTCCTAGCAACTGCCCGCAGCCGGCAGGAGAAGGCGGAGGGCCGCTGCAGAGGAGCAACTGCAGCCTGCCGGCCAGGCAACGCTGCTGAGCGCCGGGAGAGGAATGCCGCGGTGCGGGCAGATCAAAGGGCCTCGGGCACCTCGGAGGCGGCTCCCACACTCACAAAAGCACCTCTGTGCCTTTAACTGCAACCCCGGGAGGGGTCCCGGGTTTCACAACCGGAATGCAGCCAGCAGTGATGTGGTTTGGAAATTAACCTGGCTGCTCTTCCCACTGCTGTTTTACATATTAATTAAAGTGTTTCCCGGTCGGGAAGGCCTGCAGGCTGGCAGGGTTCAGCAAAGGCCCTCACGCCTGCCACCCCGTGGAGCCCCTGCCTCCCTCGTGCAGAGTTCACGGAGTGAACCTCTCCCGAGTCTGCCCCGGACCCTGGCCGCCCTCACTGGCACCGGCACCGTGCTGGAGGAGACCACCTCAACACAGCTTTCCAAAATTCATCCGTCACCTCCTCCCGCCACCCCCTACTCTCCTGCAAAGACTGCCGTGCAGTGTGATGTGAGGGAGCCGAGCTGCAGAAGGAATGACTGGAAGGGCGTCCATCTCTTCCCGAATCCGAATCCGTAGGCACCTCACTACGAGCCTGTTCCTCTCTTTTTGTCTCCTGTTCCAGGAGTGTCTGGAAAATTCACAAACAACTTGCATTTCAAGACTAAGGGGACTACATTGAGCTGACTCACTTCGTTGTGTAGCAGAAGCTAAACCAACTATGCCTTTTCTTTTTTACGTGAAAAAAAAAAAAAGAATGAATTGACTTGTCTAGATGATATATTTTTAGGGAATCGCAGTGGCTCAAATTTGAAAACCCCAGAAACCTGAACCCTCAACTTATAAAACTGTAGGACAGACTCAGCTTCCAGCAGCCTGCTCCAGTCTCTGACTCTGCATCCTCAATTTGCAACTTCTAATATTATAATATCACGTTTTTAAACTGAAGATTTGTAGTGGTCCTTAAGATATACAATAATGCCAGGACTTCCTCGTTACATACACGTGGTTCATATATCTGCCACCAGGATAACAAAATTAAGTCATAGTTACTGCCTTAGGTTTCAGATAGTTTAGCCTAACACATCCTTTTCAGTCCTGAATTACAATTTGGACTGTATCCATAAACTGCTTGGATGATGTTAACGATACATCTTTCTTTGTGATTTTAGAGAACTTTGTTCCCTATAAAATCAAGGGTCAGGCGATTTAAATTCAACAATGCAAGATATAAGGCTAATTGGTCATCTGTAGCAGAGGTAATTCAGTTTCTAAGCCAAAGAGCAGCTTACTCCAAAATTTAAGTAACCTGTGGACGTAGATAGCAGTATAAATAAGGAAATCCAGTTGATGTACAGAAAACAGAGCTACTCTATTCCCTTACTTGGGATTCCCAGGTGGTTCAAGTGGTAAAGAATCTGCTTGACAATCCTTAGGTCAGGAAGATCAGCACCTATTTATAAAATTCAGAAGAGATGAGTGAAGGTCGAGATCCATTGTAATGAGCATTGGGGGTGCTCATTCACCCCTAAACACAAAGTGCCCGCACAAATTCCATCACTGTCAGCTTATGCTTTGAGTATATGTCTACAGTATACGCCCCTCCCCCAGCCTGCATGCTTAGGGTGAGCCAGGTAGGGCCGCAGGAACCCTGTACCAAACTGGTTTATTTAATAAGGAAACACAGTCCAGAGGCAGGGCCTGCTATGGCCTGGAGGGCCCATCGATTTCCAGCCTCAACCCTCCGGCTCATCCATCCTGCCTGGCACCTCTTGGAGTCCTAGGCGGACGCCTGAGAACATACCCACATCCGCTAAGGCTACACGGGCATCGGCGTTCTCTTAGAAATGTCTGCAGACCGCAACTGGGGCTCTGCAGCAGAGGAACAGGCTGTGTGCAGTTTCAAGTCCCTAACCCCCAAATAACGCAAGGGGACACGAGTTCATCAATTACCAGGATTTCTGCACCGAGAAAACAGTACTCAAGCACTCTGAGGCTCCTTCCAACTCCAAGAGCCTGTGACATGATACCTGTTTGAGATGGTCCCACTTTGCCAGGATGGAAGATTCACTGAGCATTTATTGAACGCCTCCTGTACGCACGGCACCCTTCTTCTAGGGTCTGGAGAGCAGGTGTGAATAAGGCGGGCCTTGCCACCCCGGGTCACTCACGCTCTTGTAAGAAAGATGGACAGCACACGAGACCAACCAGGGAAACACATGGTCTTGGGAAAAGGGACAAGCAAGAAAAAGCAAGACAGAAAGGTGCGTATGAAGCGCTGAGGCAATGCTCAAGCTTTCACTTTAAATAGCAGCCACGGAGGCACGGACCGAGAAAATAATTATCTCAGTCTCCCGCCCCCAGTCTCTGTCCCTGAGGCAAAGATCTGGGTTCAAGTCCTTCATCCGGGAGCCAATTCCAGGGAGCCCAGCAGGGAAGCTGGAGGGTGGGCGGGGAGCAGGCCCAGGGAGCTGCCCTCCGTGGTGGGCAGAGGCAGGTGTCCACGGGCACCAGCCCCTGCAGGGAGACTGCGGGAGATGCAGGGCTGGAGTTGGGGGCGAGGAGGCAGGGCCAGTGATGGAGCCGGATGGGTTTCCAGGACACAGATACTGCCTCCAAGTGCCGCGGGGACACATCTCACCTGTTTTCTTAACAGGGTCACGATGCTTCGAATGAAGAATGAACTGAAAGGCAGAGGGAGCGGCGAGCAGGGCAGTGTGGGAGCAAGCCCGAGGCTGAGGTTGGGGGGTGCCTGGGCGGTCCTGGGGGCCACGTGGACAGGTGCTCTTAGGGGAAGGGGGGGCCAGGGGGTCCAAGGCAGTGTTAGGTCACATCTGCATGTTGAAAGTTCCATCGAAAGGTGACGCAGGAAGAGCGAGAGCTGGGAACAGGAGCGGAGGAGAGAGAGAGATGCAGGGAGGTGGAGAGCATGAGGAAGCTGGAGGCACGACACGGGAAAGGGTGGGCAGAAACCAGCCTCCTGCTGTGCCTTGTTTGCGCATCCGCCCTTCTGACGCCAACCCAGGACGGCACACCTTAAGGACAGAGAAAGAATGTGAAGCGTCCAAGTCACTAGAGCGAGGCGATCCTTGTATCTGCTGCTGATGGGTAGGAAGCAGGTCTGGGGACTGATGCCCGTCCTTTCCCACTAGATGCGTCGGCTTCAGGGAGGGAACACCAGACCTGCTGCCCCCTCAACCCCAACACAAACTGATTTCATTCCCCTTCAAGTTTCCATACCTTAAAAAAATGAATGTGCATGTTATGAGGTTTAACATAATTTTCAACGAAAGAAAGAATTCAGGGAGAGAGCTTCTCAAACAGCCAATATCAACTGGTTAGATCGTCTATAGAAACATCTAGTTTTCTTATGGAAAGGTTTATCAAATCCAAATGGCCAAAAAGAGATGATGCCGCTTACGATGTTTGTCTGAGTCACACAGAATCCTATCACCCAAGAACAGACCCCCCAGAGCAGAGAGCACAGTGTAGCTGCTGAGCAAACTGGGCACGAACATGGTTCATCAAACCCCAGACCCTACAGAACGGCCTCTTCACATCAACCCCCCAGTCCGCAAATGGTTCTGAAGACCCAAACATCCACATTCTCTGAGCTCCAGCAGCACAGGGGCAAACTTTCGGCCAGGGAGAGGCTGGCTCCTCGAAAGGCTGAAGCTCCCCTCAAGCTGTTCACTCCTCCGCATCCACAGATCACTGCCCCGTCCACTCTTCTAGAGAATGTTCACACTTCTACTGAGTTAGAAAAACACAGTTACTTCCATACTCTCATTCGGAGTCAATTTTCTAAACATATACATCTGTTGGGGCCAGGCCGGGGGGCTGTTCCCTACACGTAAATGTGTGGGATGGCCCCTGATTTCTTCTTGTCCCTGGACCACACGGCCCCAGGGATCCTCAGATGAGAACCTGGAGATGGGGCTGAATCATGAGGGCCTGAACCCTAGGGAAAAGAGCTTGGACTCTGTCGGGTACCAAGAGGGATCTCCTGAGAGTCTGTCCATCGAGCACTGACATGATCTGAGCTGAGCATCAGACGATAGAATCTGCAGACACACAGAGGTGAGGACTGGAGACGGGCTGGAGCAGAGAGTCCACCGGAGCAGATGGAATTAGCGACGTGTTAGGGAAGGAAGGGGTGGAGCCGAGAGAGACCCCAAAGACAGCAATGGATGGGACATGGGGAGGGCCACGGCGGCTGTCAGAAGGAAGTGTCAGCCCCATTGACTCAGAGGAAACGGTCAGGAGGCAGAACTGGTTTTCAGGGAAGACAGAGATACGTTTGCAGGCATGGTAGATTTAGGATGCCATTCAGAAAAGCAGGGGCGTGGGCGGAGAAGGGGTGACAGAGGATGAGGTGGCTGGATGGCATCACCGACTCGATGGACACAAGGCTGGGCAAGCTCTGGGAGTGGGTGATGGACAGGGAAGCCTGGCCTGCTGCGGTCCCTGGGGTTTTGCAAAGACAGAGGATAAGACTGAGCGACTGAACAAGAAGAACTCCAGACGAAGGCAGCCTGCAGGCCTCTCAGTGGGCAGCCCTGGCTTGTGGGCTGGGGAGCAGCTGCAGAGAGGCGGGAGTGGAGGCCAAGAGGAGGTCGCAGAGGAGGGAAACGCAGACCCAGGAGGTCAAGGAAGGCACACTGGGGTCCACGAGGGCCAAAGGGCAGAGGACGCAGGGAGGGCTGGAGGAGGCGGCGGCCAGCCGGGCGGCCAGAGCCCAGGGGAGGCAGAGCCGTGCGTGCGGAGGTGTGGAGCCTGATGATCCGTGCCTGCCTGAGTGCTCTTTGGGACTCACACACCTGGGGAAACGGGGGCAGCTGCCCCCCAGCTCCCCCGTCGTGTTCTCAGGAGAGCTGCATGAGGGTGGCCGCAGACCAGAGGGTCTCGTCGTGAGCGGCCCGCAGAGAAGGTGCTGCGGCTCCGTTGCCGGCAGGCAGGGTCTGCGGGCACCTCAGGTCTGCCCTGCTCCAACTGGGGAAACGGGGGCAGCTGCCCCCCAGCTCCCCCGTCGTGTTCTCAGGAGAGCTGCATGAGGGTGGCCGCAGACCAGAGGGTCTCGTCGTGAGCGGCCCGCAGAGAAGGTGCTGCGGCTCCGTTGCCGGCAGGCAGGGTCTGCGGGCACCTCAGGTCTGCCCTGCTCCACCCGGAAGAGGGGGAATCCATCCTCCTTCCAAGACAGAGCTGGCGAGTTCTCTCTCAGAAGCTCTCTGTGACTCTGCAGGGCAGCCCTGGGAGCTCCAGGGTCCCGCCTCCGCTGGTCTTTGCTCTCTACAAGAGGCCCGAGGGGGGCTCGCTGACTTCCTCACCCCAGCCCCCCACCCCAGCTGGCCCGAGAGTGCTTCAAACAAATGGGCACGACGTCCCGGTCCCGGAGCAGGGTCCGCTCACCCACTGGTCGTCCAGCGAGAGGCGGCGGGAGGGTGGGTGTTCTGCATGGAAGATGCGACTGTGTGGAAACGGGGACGCCCTTCCCGTGCTGAGACAGGGTGCTGGGGGTGGGGGAGGCCGAACTGGGTGAGCATGAGAAAACCCAGGTGGGCATCCTGGGG
>SJYC01045556.1:0-11059 GCA_006408675.1 Madoqua kirkii | reverse complement strand
GGGGGAGGGGGGGAGGGGGAGGAAGGGTAAATTTGTGAGAGTCACAACGAGGTGTGTTGCACCTCGAGACTCACGGATAGCCCCAGGAAAATTCTCTGCGAGCCTGCACGGCTGGAGATCTGATCCCATCCACTCACAGCCTGCGATCCTGTTACAGACCCTCCTGAGAAGGAGGGGCAAGTCATGCAGTCACCTGTGAAGCCGCCACGCCCTTCTGGACGCGGTTTTCCTTACACGTCTATTTGATGTTTCATGAATAACATAGCAGGATCGAATAAATCGGATTATAACTAAATATATCCTACAGTACTGCTCTTTCAACTCAAAAAGAAGTTACCTACATTAGACCTGCAACTCAAAAAGGGTCTACATCTCTTCTCTTTCTTGGGTCATTCGAAAATGCAACTATAAGTATTATGTGTCTGCCCCTGAAAACAATAAATGTTTTGGGGCCAAATGATAGAACATGCATTAAAATTCCAACTATGCTATGAACGGTACAATTCTTTCCTTAGCTGTATATTTAGACAGACTATAAAAATATGAATACCGTGTCTAGGTGACATTCTCAAGCCTAAATACTATGCTTTTCTCATGAAGTGAAACTTTATATATATGTATGTTATGTCTCAGACCTGACAGTTTCCCTATGAAGGGCTTCCCTGGTGGCTTGTCAGTAAAGCGTCTGCCTGCAGTGCAGGAGACCCAGGTTCAGTCCCTGACTGAGGAAGATCCCCTGGAGGAGGACACGGCAGCCCACTCCAGTATTCTTGCCTGGAGAATCCCACGCATAGAGGACCCTGGCGGGCTACAGTCTGTGGGGTCACAAGAGTTGGACACGACATAGTGACTAAACCTACCTACCTATAAAGTGAAAGGAATGTAGAATAACAATTTATTCAAAATATAACCATCCCCAAATATCCTGCTGTTACATAACATTTCAAATGAACCGTTCTTTCCTTTGGATATTTAAATATTTAAGAGTTTCTATTAGATCTTTTATGTCTTACAGTTTGATTCATTTTGTTTTATTATTGAAACTGAAATAAGCATTTTCCAGAAATCTGTAATTATGCCAAACACAACTCAAACCCCCTTCTAAAATATCACTGAATAGGAAACATACTTATGAGTATAGTTAAAAAGATACACCTTCAGGAATCTGAAACTCTGTTTATTCTACTTAAGGATGATGCAAGAACTTGGAAAGGTATTAAAAAGACGAGCCATGAAAGACTTCTTTATCATTATATGGGGAAAAAAAGAAAGGATTTAAAGAAACAAGGGGGAACATATTCTGACCCACCGCCACCCCCCAGCCAGTGACCTGAACCGTCTTCCAGCACTAGACACAGACTGCGGGGGCCTCAAAAGCCTCAGCGTCCAGACTGTGGGCCAGCCTCGCCCTGACGACACATCCCTGACTGGGCGGCCGGCTCCCCTCCTTGGGAGAAGAATCCACCCGGCCTTCAGGCTAAGATCTAGGCTCTGCCTGCAGAGTGGAGGCCTCGGGTGCCCAGCCGGGCAGCCCCGAGCTCCAGAGTTTCGGGCACATCTGCTGTCGCGGCCTTTGGTTCATTCAAACCTGCGCCCGTGCGTGGCGTCACCAGCAACGGCAGCTTCAGGGAGCAAGTAAACAGGCCATGAATGCACAGACACGGGCAAACAGCTCCTGGAAAAACGGATAGTCTTGTTTTCACTGGGAAGGAGGAGAACAGAAGCAGAATTGTTTTTTGATAGGGTGGGGGGTGGGGGTAAGTCCGGGCCGTTTGAAGCGAACGTTCTCGGACGCGGCACAGAGCGCCTGGCTCGGGCGCCTTCTGCCACCCCGAGCACGGCCCGCGTGCCTGGGCGGAGGCCCCGCCAGGTGGGCCTCAAGGCCCAAGACCTCGGTTCCCTCGGGCTCACACACAGCTGTGCCCCCAGTGCAGACGGACGTTTCAATTCCCCTGTGGCCGATGAGAGCCATTCACAGCCTGATCAAAGTACCCGATTGAGATTTCAGTAGCAAAAAGTGGAGCATGGGGCGTTCCAGACCACCTTTGTCAGCTTCATTTACTGGAAACAAACAAAAAAACGTGGGGGGAAAGATAGCAGCTGATGGCCACGCCTTCCCAGGGAAGAGGGGTCGGGGGAACCCAGACCCTGGTACCCCGCCTGCTCCCCGCCCAGCTTCACCTGCAGACATCAGCTTTGGCTGGCCAGGTGAAGCTGCCGGACGCCCATGTTCAGCCCACACCCGCAGCGTCTTTATATCTTCAGAACCGGAGCCTCGGCTAGGCAAACCTGAGAGAACTGTGGAGCCTCGGCACAGCCTGACCTCCGCACAATTCCTCCTCAGCCCACTTGCTGGGAGGAACCCCATGCAGCCGGGCCCCTCGAGAGAGCCGTGGGAGCCTCAAGTTGGAACCCTTGGTCCCCAGCCCCTCCTAGAGGGCCCAGGGCCGCCAGCTGTCAGACACGCAGCAGGGAGGTGCCTTCAGGTGGGAGGACCGCAGATGCCAGACGGAGGACACCCAGGCCTGTCCGGACGGCGCTCAAAAGGGACCAGCTGGGAGAGCCTTGGTCACAAACCTGCTCCCCCGCCCTTCTCCCCTGGAGAGAAGGCAGAGGACAGGAACTCAACACCCAGCCATGCCAAGACAGCTTCCCGAGCCGCTTACAGTTAAGAGAAAATGCGGGGAGGCAATCAACTCAGTGTAAAGACATTTGTTACAGTGAAAGGAAGTGCCAACTGACAGGAACACATCCCTGGGCTCCAAAAGCTGGGCGGGAGTGCTCTACGACTCCCGGGAATCGAGGCGGCCCCCACCCACCTCTGCAGGAATCAGAGTACGCCCCAAGATCCCACAGAGGACCGTCCCCCAGCAGAGGACCGTCCCCCGGCAGAGCATCGCACAGACAAGGATGCCCCGACCCAGGAGCTCCCTTCTGCCTCGTCACACTTCACAGCTTCACGATTCTGTGACACTCGCTCTACATGAGTTAAGATAAGGTAACTTGTTTTCTCCATCGTCCGTAGAGGGCAGCTGGCCATTTTGCAATTTCTACTTGCTGTATTGAACTGAATGTGAATGGGGCAGGCGGCTTCACCGTTCCTGAACCGTAACTGAAAGGGACAAGAGCAAACCTCACACGTCAGACGTTTAAGACGGCTCTGACGAGACGGTGCGTGAGTCCAGTTATTTCCGAGTCTACGCAAGCCGTCTGCCTGCAGGGCCGGGGAGGCAGACCCAAGAGACAGGCACAGTCCCTGGCCACATGGCCCCCACCGAGACCCCGGGCGCTGGCCACCACACTGCTGACGTGCGAACATGCAGCCTCCTGCCAGGACTCCTTACCCATCAGATTCTCTAGACTGACTTTATGAACCAGAGACATCAAGAGACCCACGCGCGCAAGCGTGTTCCTAAGATACACACTTGATAGAGAAAACGGAATTTCATCCCTCCCGTCTGGGACAATAAGGGAAGAAATAACGACTAATACAAATGAAATAAATAATTAGGATGACATCGTTGCTTTTCTCTAGTTCAAATGGACGAAGTTCATTAAGACACTTCACCCAGACCATCGCTTTCTTATGCTTTTAAGAAAAATTCAGTAAAATTCAGCCTACATTCTAAAGACAGACTTAAAGCCACGTTAAGTCCTTAAAAGTCAAGGAAGTTGCAAATAACCACACACCAGTCTATGCACCAAGTGCGCGGTTTCCTCGAAGACAGGCTGAAAGGAGAGGAGGGTCTTTCCCATGGGACTCACTAGCTTTTCTTGGGCTCTGACACCCTCAGCTCCAAAATCACCCCATCAGCGCTTTCCTATTGAGGTCCCATCCCCAAGAAATACAGGGAAGACTGACTTGTCTATCCCTTTAGCTTCCCAGTCAGCTGAGGAAGGAAACCCATCTGCTGCAGAGCCTGACCTGGGGCTCTTACAGGACGGCACCCCTGGCGGATGGATGCCCTGGGGAGGGAGGGAGGAACTGACCCAGTTTTTCAAAGGAAGGTCCCGAGGTGCCCAGAGGACATGGAGCCCCAGGCAGCCTGAGCCACCCAGAGCATCGCTCCCCACAGCCTGGCAGAGGCTTCCCCAGGCCCGCCGAACACTGAGCCCCTTCCCCTCGGGTGGTCCCTTTAAAAAGCAAGATCAGGGACTGGTTCTCCTTGGAGAGCCTGAGGATGAAATACCAGCTAAACGCGTGTCACAAATCAGAAGGTGCTTTCCAGATACGTCTGTGCAGCGGGGTTCACGGTTCTGGGGCTGAACACGGTTCTGGGGCTGAACACGGTTCTGGGGCTGAACACGGGTTCCCTGACGCCAGTGTTCACTCTGCAACAATGTCCTCCACCCTCCCCACCCCAGCGACACCTCAGCAGCTTCCTTCCCCCAGAGAACTCTGGGGTCTCTCCACGTGTGATGCAGTATCTTTGAGAAAGAAAGTCCAGAGGTGACATAGGCCACGCTAAGTGGAAGAAAAAAGATGCTATGGGGAAATGATATGAAAAGCTTTTAAACGCTTCACATGTGGCTCCAAAGCAACTGCGTTTTCTGCCTGTGCTGTTTGGTAGCAAGTCTTTACTCTGGGCTCCACACGCCACGGGCGGATGTTTACTCATTCTCAGCAGCCTCTGCTCTCTCCCTGCTCCCTCCGGTCAGCTATATGGGTCTCCTTCTGGTCCTGGGGCACACCAGCGACTTTCTGCCACAGGGCCTTTGCAACCCTCCTCACTCCCTTTGCCCACGGGGACTCTCCCCATAAATGTTCCCAGACCTCGCCTCCCGTTCACGTTCTGGGCCCCCTCCCTTGTTTCAGTTTCTGGAACACCTGCTATCACCTCTATCACTTCACGCTCTAAACACACGTCAATATTAGGTTTATTTCCTCAGTTTCAAAGGTAGCTTGAAGATTCGGTACCTTTGGCTCTGGTGGGGGGGGGGGGCGTTGCTTTTTCTTCATTTGTTTTTCCACTTGGAAGTCACACCTCTTTCATCCCAGCCTGCACTCTGGTCTCTTTCAAGTGGGTGAGAGAGCTTTAAAGTGCACAGCACGCCACAATCCGCATCTCCGCTCCCGGGCGGCACCAGTAATAAAGAGCTTGGTTGCCAACACAGGAGACGTAAGAGACGTGGGTTCCATCCCGAGGAGGAGGAAACGGCAGCCCACTCAGTACCCCTGCCTGGAGAATCCTGTGGACAGAGGGGCCTGGCGGGTGACTGTCGATGGGGTCACAGAGAGTTGGGGACACGACTGAATCAACTTAGCGTGTGCACAGTGAGCTGGCTGAGTCTGAATCTGAAGGCAGGAAGACCCTCCCCAGCCCCCATCTCTCCTGCTCCCAAGCCCACCTTTCCCTCTTCCCAGGAGCCCCTGAAAGGAAGCTCCAGTCATTTGCTGGCTTGCTTTTTTGAGGGAAAAAATAATAATAAACCGACAAAACACACACTTTTTTTAAAAGGC
Organism: Madoqua kirkii; assembly: GCA_006408675.1. Lineage (NCBI taxonomy): Eukaryota > Metazoa > Chordata > Mammalia > Artiodactyla > Bovidae > Madoqua > Madoqua kirkii. Next base: position 5,598 of record SJYC01045556.1, on the reverse strand, counting down.
TCAAGTCAGGGTGTGCCAAGCAGTTTCAGGAGTGCCTAAAGAAAACAGAATTTGCCTTAGAAACTGTCCAGACGTCTAAATGCTGAGCAACGTTGAAGCCTGACCTATAAATAGAACTGTGATTATGTGAAATGTTCACAGACCGTTTATGAGAAAAATATTAACTGAAATCGAAATGCTGACTTCTCACGGACAGCCAGCAGCCCTGATCACACCGAACACTCACGTTCGTGGCTCCAAGACGCAGGGACAGGTGACCGGGGTGGGCGTGGGTCCAGCCACCCCTCGCATGGACCGCAGGGGAGTGTCTCTCTCCGGCAGGAGTCATGGGCAAGCAGAGGAGACTCAGAAAGCAGGGGAGGAGTCCCGGGACCTAGCGAAGTTTCTGGGGCCAGACGGCAAAGACAAGAGCATGGAGCGATGCTGGGAGTCGTGAGGTGAGACGGCCCAGAGCTGAGGGGCTGGCAGCTTGGGGCTGGGACTGCAGCAGATCAAACCTGGAGGTTCTCAGAGAAGACAACTGGCGTGGAAATTCCACTTCCTTGGATGGACTCCACGTGAGCCTGTGGGCGGAGCAGGGGTGGGTGGGGCACTCTAAGCTGTGGTCCCACCAGGATTCTCCAGCAAAGGGCACCTGCAGACCCAGCAGCGTCGTCCACCCTGCGTCTCTGGCCGAGAACAGTTCAAGCAGGAGAGCAGAGACGAACTCTGAGCATCCCAGCTGAGTGGCAAAGACGCACGCTCATCACCCAGAATTATTCCAGGGGCTGAATGAAATGCGCCGCGCCAGGAAAACGTGAGCATTTTACTGGGGTGCATGTTTCATTGGGAACCAAGTCTGTTCATAAACCAGCACTACCCACAGGCTAAACTGCTTCTGGCAGGAAGCAAGGACTAAAGCGGAGTTAAGTTCTGCCCCTGACTCTGCGTCTTGACAGCTCTGACAGGATCCTCAACACCGGAGCATCTATCGACTTGGAAGCTACATGAACTTTTTTTTTTTTTTAACTAAAGGTAAAACCTTGAAAAGAAAATGCTCATTTCAAACAGCTGTCAAAATAAATGAAATTGAAAGAATGTTTCAAAATCCATGAATGCTATTTTATAGGAGTGTGTCGATATTTCATATTGAATATATTCACATCATTCACTATCAAAGTTTTTTTTTTGTTTTAATAAACAAATTAAGGTGGGTTTTCTGAAACTGACTGAGCTAAACATCCACCCCTGTTTTATTTGAAAGAAAGAAGAAACAGATACTGCAGTTTTGCTACTAAGATACTTTGTGAAAATCCATCTAAATATTTTCAGCCGTACATTTATGAAAAGTTTAACTGGTGAAGTAAGAAGAGTTCTTGTAGTAGTTTTGTCGAGCTTATTTGATAGAAATATTTGATTAGATATTTTTTAAATTTGGTTACGAGTATAACTGAGCTCATGCGTTAAGGGCGTATGAGCAGTTTATGGCTCTGTTTCCATTTCACTGTGTAACATGCGAAGTGTTATTTTAGGTCTCTTTCACTCTGGAAAATAACTTTTAAAAAGTACCTGCAACATGTCAGAGACTTCCCTGGTGGCTCAGACGGTAAAAGCATCTGCCTGCAACACGGGAAACCCGGGTTCAATCCCTGGGTTGGGAAGATCCCCTGGAGAAGGCAATGGCACCCCACTCCAGTACTCTTGCCTGGAAACCCCATGGACAGAGGAGCCTGGCGGGCTATAGTCCATGGGGTCGCAAAGCGAATGGTAGCATGGCACCACCACAGACCCCATTAACAATTATCTTTGAAAAAACACGGGCAGGCTGTGGGGTGAGAAACGGACCCCGTTCCCCTTCTAGGAGTCCCCGTCGTCTCAGCAGCTCAGGAGTCCTGGGCTGTACCGCCCCATCCCTCCCCTTCAAACAAAGGCAACCTGCACTTCAGCCTCTAACCCACTCCCTGCTTAATCCTGCTTATTGCCTGGAGTTTCTAGAACACTACCCGCATAGTCTTTAAATTTAGGGAGAGCATCCTGGCCTAATTTCAACACTTCTCCCCCCACCTCTCAATTCCCCCATCATCCATCCTTCCACCCACCCACCCACCGTGGGCTCCGGAAGCCCTACGAGAGGGAAGCAGCAGGGACCTCGTGGGGCCTCTGCTGGGCCTGGCAGGCCAGGGACGGGCGTGTCCTTCCCAGGGCAGGTCGGGGCTTCTGCACGGTGGGGCATGGCCACTGAGCTCAGCCTCCACGGTCAGTGGCTTTCCAGCACCAGCACCTGGCCAGGCAGCCAGCGCTTCATCCCAGGTCCCGAAGGAGGACATCTTCAGGGGAGGCGTCAGACCTCCTCCAGGGAGACGCTGCGGCTTTAGCTCGCATCTCGATGCCCATCCGATTTCCACCTAACTGGGGAAGTGCTCCCCAGAGCCAACGCCCCAAGACAGGGCCCCTGAACTCGGCTTCCGTCTGATCCCAAGGGGCACTTTCATCACTCCATTCACTCCCAGCCTGTTCACCCTGCGCCGGCCACCGCGACGCTGGGGGAATCGCGGTGCACAGGCTCCCGATGGCACACATTCCTGACCCCCAGGCTGCATCTGCCAGGAAGGAAGTGGTCTCGGCTCGGATGCTGGCGAGACTGACAGCTCCTGTAAACACAGCCCTGGACCACTCCCCAGGGCGCGAGGCGGAAGAGCCCCGACTACCCTTTCTTCCGAGCGTGGAGAGCTGCTGTGGGAACCGTGGGAACCGTTACACGTGTTTACATCTTCCTTTCTGCGTTTGAAGGGGGCTCGGAGTCACCCCTCAGGAAGGCAGTGCCTTCTGAAAATTCATGTCTCATCCTGTAACAATGAAGGTAAGTAAATACATTTTTTTCCCGCAAAAAAAAAGAAAAGAAAAAGATCTCAAAAACAACAAGGGCACTGGTGAAATGATCCCCTCTGGAGAAGATCACTGCTTTAGCCCCACTGAGGAGCTACTTTTGGGTCCTCAGGCAAATTCTCATCTGACAGAGTGATGACTCATTTCTTAGGAAACTGTTAATGGACTTACCCGTAATGAGGAGTAAATGATATTTCACTTAGAAAAGGAACGCATCTTCAGGACCCCTCACGGAATGACGGAGACCACGGACCCACTAATGCTGGCTCAGTGGACCACAGTGACCCACTGACAAAGAAAATGAACCTCCATTTCCCCAGATCGTAGAGGTCTTTTGATCTGAATTACCCCAAGAACGTTCTTTCTTCCTTCTCTTTTTTCTTACAAGGAAGCACATGAGTTTGACTGACCGCCGAGCCCTTGCCCTCTGCACCCTTAGGAGACGCTGCCACATGGGCGTGGGGCCATCACGCTGATTCCAGGCTGCTTCCCCATCTAAGTGTTTCTGCTTTCTCTGCTTCTGTCCACCATCACACCTCGCAGCGCATGCACGAAGCAACTTCCTGAGAGGCTCCACAGCAAAAAAGACTAGTAAATAGCACTTCTACAGACAATACATCGTTCCAGAGGAGGCAGGCCGTGTCAGAAGCGCAAGGTCTTCATCACCACACAGAGGCCCTGAGAATGTTTACAAACATCTCCACCAACTAATTAAATCGGTGACCTTGCAGAAGACGCCCACCTCCCCCGCCTCTGTTTTCACAACCTTCAGATGAGTTTCATCAGACCTGAGGGTTCTCCACCCCTTTCCCTCCAAACGACCTTGGATCTTTTTTTTTTCTTTCTGATTGTCACCACACTTTGTGGAGAGAGTTCTCAAGCATTTGCAAGGGGGAGGCATCTTATCAGGTATAATATACAGTTTGTTTCATGAAAACGAAGACAGCTGAGGAATATAAGTGTCCACTCGGCAGGTCACTGGAAGTTCAAGAAGAGAGCCTGGGATCCCCAGAACAGATGACCAACCAACAATCTGATTCAACCCTGAAACCCACTACCACCACCAGAGCCTTGAAAATAACATTGAATCCTGAGCTCTTCAACCCAGCAGGTGTGGAAACCAGTTTAAAAAATAAGGGAGCTTTCTGAAACTAACACAACATTATCAGTCAGTTACAACATACATTTTAGAAAACGAGGGTGCTTTCCGTTACCAGCCGGTCTTCCTGCCTAGCTGTCCTCATCTTACTCTGAATGAATAACGTGTGGAAGGAAAGGCAGGGAGATTCGGTAAGCAGCACCAAGTGAAACAACAACCAGCTGTCGACGTGAAAGCTGCCTGAGGCACATCTACAGAAAACCCCGAGATCACTGCGGCACAGGAACTTCCCAAACAGACAGTGTGTGGGGCCTGCAGAAGACGGTGCGCTGGCTGGGAGTCAGCTGGTAAGGTGCCTCTTTGTGAGGTTCAACCCACCACCGCCCTTCCTGGCTCAGGGATTCCGAGACTGGTTGCTGGGGCTCTCCGAGCTGCAGGCTGCCTAGTCCCCAAACGGGGACCCAGGCAGCTCTGCTCTGAGGTAGGGCTTTTGGAGAATCACGTGAGACTCTAGGTATCAAAAGCTCTGAATACTATAAAGTGATTAAAAAGCCTCCTCTTTGAATTCTAAACACTTCTTTTGGCTGAGACGGGAGAGAGAGGCACCTTTCAGCACTGACCAGGGTAACGGCTGTATTTTCTTCACCTCAGCTTCCAGTGCATTCTTTCAGCCTCATTCACTGCTCTTCACATTTGGGGGATTGCTAGTTACACTTATAATTTGGAGGCAAAAAAATGGGCAGATGGAAGTATGGACTTTCGAATTTGCAAAAGTACCAGGTCACATTGATAAATATTAAAGATTCTGCATTGATTCTATGCAAAAATATAAGTCATTATTCAGATATACATATGGATTTCAAGGTAATTATTAAAATCTCCAAACTGTATATAGTACCTATTTTTTTCACATTGAAAGAACTGGAATTTAACACTGTACTGTAGTAATTCACTCAACTGTCTGCACCAGTACCTAAAGTCACAGTCAACACTGTAGGTATGCTTGAGGTATAGAGCTTTAGCATGATTAGAGAACATTATTATTCACCATTGGAGCTTGAATTATGAAAAAAAAATCCACATCAAGCCTCTTAGAGCACAACTGGATGAGAAATTATGAAACTAAACACATAAATGCACACATACGTCACCCCCAAACAATAATTTTTATGGAAAGTTTAGAACTCTTTAATTACAACTGATACTAAAAAGCCCAGTGTTTACCAAATGCTATGCAGGTAATCATTTTTTAATGTATGTTGTAGGCCACCATATTTGACCAAATAGTCCAAATTAATTACCATAAGCAAAGTATATTTTCTAAGTCCTGTCTATGGGCATAAATGTCACACCTGGCCTGAGAGCACAGGGCCTCGTTTGGAGACACTTTTGCCCGATCAACTTTTAAAAAAGTCTCCGGACAGGGAAAAGTCACTTGATACACACTTAACATTTCCTAATCCAAAGAAAAGAAATCAGAACCGCTGACTCCACCGTTACAACACTTGTAGACATGCAGCCTACAAGTTTTAACCCAATTACATTTCAGCGGAATTCAATGAATTCCATTCTGATGCAATGAATTCAATTAAATGAGACCCCCCACCCCCACCCCACCCTGCAAGAACGCGCAT
>SJYC01045553.1:0-58140 GCA_006408675.1 Madoqua kirkii | reverse complement strand
ATGCCACCCAGGGCGGGAAAAGAGGCGCGCGGGAGGGGCGGGGGCCGGCCGCCGCGCGCAGGGCCCGGCCCTCCCGCCTTTGACTCAATTAATTGGGCTCGGAGCTTCCGCCGGGGAGGGGACGCTGCAGGGGGCGGGGGCCGACCGAGATCAAGCGGCAAGACCGCCAGCCCAGGCTCGGGGCTGGGGAGGGGGCGGCGGCACCCCCCACCCGCGGGCCCCCGCACCGCCTCGCCGCCGCCCCACTGGCTGGGGCCCGGAGGAGGCTGTGAACTCGGCTGCCCCCTCGAAATTCCCTCCCTCCGCAGCACACGCTTCGGCGCGCGGATCCGGTGCCCGGGCTGGGGGTGGGCGCGCGCCCCCCCCACCACCCCCGCCTCTGCGGGTTCGCGCCTGGGTGGTTCCCTTGGTGCCCGGCCCGCGGCTTGTTTACGAGCATCCCATTAGTCACCGGTGAGCTCAGGATCGATAGCAGCCTCTAGCCCCTTCCTGGAAGGGGAACCGTGGTCGGCTGGGGGCGCGCGGGCCTCAGGCGCTCCCGGGGTCCCACCGCTCGGGGCTGCCCTTCCCCCGCACCCGATCGTGGGCCCTTTCCGGGGCGTCATCAGCGCCATTCACTTGCATGTTCTCGGGAAGTTGAAATCGTCTGTTTAGATGTAACAAGAGAAAGGGGAGGACGAGCAGGCGAGAAGACTGCAGTATCCATCGTGCCGGGAAGAGGGCGGGCTCCGGCGAGCCGAGCCGGGTCCCCGCGGCCGGCCAGCACCCCGCCGGCCCCCGGCCCCGCGCGCCGAGGCGCGGGAGTGGGCGTCTCCGGACCTACGCGCCCGCAGCGGGTGCCGCGTGAAAGGTGCCCTGGATGCTTCAGATCTTTCCCTCTACGTAGCTTCTGTGACTTTCAAAGTCGATTACAAATTAAGACCCACCATATAGCGCCACCTAAATGACTGTGAGGGCTGCTGTTGAGGGTGGGAGTCCTCAGTTCAGATCCGAGCAGGCTACGAATCATGCGGAAACGAAAAAGGCTATAGACACAAGCCTTGGTTGGATTTTTTGGTTTGTTTTTAATTGCGTCTTCATGAAATGATTTGAAACAAAAAAATTTTTTTAACTGGAAATTTGCCTCTGAATGCCGTCTATACCTTAACAAAAGTCTTCGTTTCCAATGTCATGGAGTCTTACATGGAAGAAAAAGAAGATTGTAATTTTTGAAAGAGTGATAACTATCTTAACATGTTTGTAAAAAAGTGACCTGAAAATTCTGCTAGTTAATACTATTGGCCGAGAGATCCCTACTTACCGAGAGATCGTAGTAGTTTTGTTAGTTGCTATATAAATTATAATATAAATTGTAAATTATATAAATTTTGGTTACTGATGAATCGCATAAACAGAAGAAGGATCAATGACACAAAAATCATCAGAATTTGCCCCAAAGAGGTGTGTTCAAAGTCGATCCTTCATTTTAGACAAACCGTGCTTTACAAAATAATACTTCTAGGAATGGTGGGGGGTGTGTGTGTGTACGCCTGCGCGTTTCCGTGTGTGTCTGATGAATCGCATAAACAGAAGAAGGATCAATGACACAAAAATCATCAGAATTTGCCCCAAAGAGGTGTGTTCAAAGTCGATCCTTCATTTTAGACAAACCGTGCTTTACAAAATAATACTTCTAGGAATGGTGGGGGGTGTGTGTGTGTACGCCTGCGCGTTTCTGTGTGTGGGCATGGGTGTGTACGTACATATTTGTGTGTGTGTGTGTGATTGTGTGTGTGTGTTCTATTACTTTCAGATCTTGCTGTCCCTTTTATGGTAACAAATGTCGCCTAGCAAGCTGTCCACTCAGCCAGGAGAGTTGATGGGGCTTCTCCTCTGGGAGCTTCAAGACCATGTGGCCCAATTCTGTTGCCTCTGTGATCATTTCCAGTAAACGGACCTGCCTAAATGTTCAGTAACCCTGCAAGCAGAGGGTGATTGTGGGGTAACCTCTTTCCAGCATCATGCCATAATAATTCATTCAGAGAAAGGATTTTTCTGCTTGATTTTGGCTTTTCAAACAAAATAAGTTTCCAAATACTCATTGAATATTTAGTTGCTGTGCCCTTTGGATATCAACAAGACCATCTTGGGTTTTGTCCCTCCCCCTCCTGCCTCAAAGCTGTTCCAATGGGTGTTCAATACCAGCTTCCAGTAACAATGTCAGAAATTCTCTGCTGGCAGCTGACAACCCTGTGTACTAGTCAGCCGGTCCCTGGTTAGGTACAGACAAGCCAGGGTGAAGAATTTATCTCCTCCATCAGCGGTGTTCTCATACTCTAGGATCACAGAGCTGCGGCAAAACTGCAAACTAATTGTCATTCTGCAGTCCTAGAACCTCTAGCTGCGAGTGTGGGAGTGCAATTTCCATTCTCATTAAGAAGTCAGCCCGTGAAACCAGCAGAAAGGAACTCTGCAATTAGAAACATCCCAGTCTTCCTCAAGGAAGGAACTGGTTGTCTTTCTCCCTTTCCATTGCCAAATAAGCTATTTATTTATTTAAAGCTTGTTTGACACCTAGTGATTTTTCCAACTGTTCTCCAGCAAAAGTCAGCTACTAACATCTGCCAACCTGCTCCCTGTGCAGGGCTGGGTGCTGCTTGTGTGGCCTGCTGCCAGCTAAAGCCTGGCTGAAACGTTTTCCCATGGCCCGAAATGGATAACAAAATGGCCATATCTTCGGACAAATATTGGTTTTTGTTTGGTTGGTTTTGTTGTTGTTTTAATATAAAATCTTACACAGTGATTTTTTTTTTTACCAAACCAAAAAGTCCTTTCTGGAATAATTTAATTACCTTTCATAGAGTAGTCAATTTTGTAAAAGTGTGGTATTAAAAATATACAATAATTCATAATACAAATACTAGTAATAATAATGTGTGTCAGTTGCTCAGTTGTGTCCAACTCTTTGTGACCCTGTGGACTGTAGCCCACCAGGCTCCTCTGTCCATGGAACTCTCCAGGCTAGAATACTGGAGTGGGTTGCCATTCCTTCTCCAGCAAGTAATAATAATAATGACCATTAATTTGCTTCTCTGTTTCACATAAGGAAGCGTGTCTAGCAGGAAAAAAGTTAACATGAGAGCATTTTGGTTTTTGTTTTTGATTCTTAGCCCTGTGGCTGTTCCACAGTACTTTTGTCTTGATGAACTCTTTATTTATGGACTGACTAAGCTGATCAGTCCATCCTAAAGGAGACCAGCCCTGGGTGTTCATTGGAAGGACTGATGCTGAAGCTGAAACTCCAGTACTCTGGCCACCTCATGCAAAGAGCTGACTCATTGGAAAAGACCCTGATGCTGGGAGGGATTGGGGGCAGGAGGAGAAGGGGACGACAGAGGATGAGATGGCTGGATGGCATCACTGACTCGATGGACATGGGTTTGGGTGACCTCCGGGAGTTGGTGATGGACAGGGAGGCCTGGCGTGCTTCAGTCCATGGTATCACAAAGAGTCGGACACGACTGAGCGACTGAACCGAACTGAACTGAGCTGAAGGCGGTCAGTCAGTGAAATATTATATGGGCAGTTAGAGTAGCTTTAACTTAAAATGTATTTTAGGAGTAGAGATGTTAGCATCGGAGGCGTATGTCCCCGCCTTTAGAAGGAGCAGCAGCACTCCATGAAGTTTGCTGTATTAAATAATGTATTAAAAAAATTTTTAATAAATAACGTATTTCAGTAGCTCCTGCAGTACATTACCCTTTCTGTGATGACTGAACTCCAAGGCCAGACTTTCCCTCATTAGGATCCATATGGGGGCTTCCTACACTTTAGCTGCTAATTTTCCTCACAAATACATTTGCTAATCTGTTTCAACTGAAATTTCACAAGGGTTTTGTAATATGCCAGTGCTGTGCAACAGAATGTTTTACATGAAAGAATGTAACTGCTGTTCCGATCATTCACTGTCAAGGGGTGGCTTTGCAAATGTTTTAAGTTTGCTGTATTAAATAATGTATTAAAAAATTTTTTAATAAATAACGTATTTCAGTAGCTCCTGCAGTACATTACCCTTTCTGTGATGACTGAACTCCAAGGCCAGACTTTCCCTCATTAGGATCCATATGGGGGCTTCCTACACTTTAGCTGCTAATTTTCCTCACAAATACATTTGCTAATCTGTTTCAACTGAAATTTCACAAGGGTTTTGTAATATGCCAGTGCTGTGCAACAGAATGTTTTACATGAAAGAATGTAACTGCTGTTCCGATCATTCACTGTCAAGGGGTGGCTTTGCAAATGTTTAAAAAAGCAGGATTTGTTCATAGGGTGTATCGTTTTCTTGGAAGTGGTAAAGCTTTCCACTTCAGTATTTATTTTGCTCTTTAAAAATCCTGATGTATTTTAAATAATCCTTTTTTTTAATATTCTTTTGGGGAAGAAGAGTTTTCTAAAGTAAATGATTTCTTACGTGCATATGTTCTTGAGCAAACTACTCTGACGCTCAAGAATTATTCTGAAAAGTGTATAAATTGAATTAATACTGCTCAGAATAATGATCAGTTATGTGGTAAGCTCCAGGACAGCTAATCCAATATTCAGAACATTTTCATTTTTAAAAGAATTATATTGAAGAAATAGTAACATATAAAAAGCAATCACATAGTGTCTGCAATCAGTGACTTAGATTTCTTATCCATTCGTCTCTGAATTCTGTTGTGTTTGAATTTTGAGAATGTTTCTATATTAAAACACATACATACTTTTTTCCCCTAAAGACTTTCCATGATGGAAATTAAAAGTTTACATTAACGGCTCTATAACATTACTGAATCATCAAGACAAACAAAAACTGTTCCTTCTCAGAAAATCCCTCTTCCTTGGAATTCTTGGCCCTGAAATATAACTTACGTTTTACATGACTAAATTGATGTCCTGCGATGGTGTAGCTGCTGAGTTAAAGCCTTGTTTATGTTCTATTTGTTTGTTTTATTTTGTTTCTATCAGATCAGAATTAAAGTGTCTGCTTCTCAATATGTACTTCCTGAGCAGATGACATAAAAAGGGGAGGGGGGGGCTCTAAAATGACACAGCTGTATTTTCTGGGAGGGGAGAGGGGTGAGCGGTGAGGCCAGCTGGGAGTGCCCTTGAGCACAGCCCAAATGCTAAGGAAGGAGAAAGATCAGCCGGAGTTCATTGATCCCACTGTCTCACTGTTTGCTCTAGGAGCCAGCTCTCGCCCTGGTTTTGCAAAACTGCTCAGGAGGTAAATAGGACAGCGGCTGCCCGCCTGTCACCAGATGCTCTGGTGTTGGGGGCTGTCGTCAGAAGCCTCCCACTTTCCTGCAGCCGTTCACGTGCCGTTTCCAGCTTGCCTTTCAGTCTGTTTTCGAGAGAGTTGTTTTGAAACCCAACCTACAGATAAGAGAGGAAACATACCCGCTCTTGTGAATGCTGCCACCAACTGGCAAGGCTTCCTCCCAAGGCAGGACCAGCTCCCCTGCGAGCTTTCTCAGCCAGAGAGGTGCCTACTTTTGTGCAAAGCTGCTTGCAAGCTCACCGACCCTGGCTGGGCATAATCTTTACATTTAGAGTCGATGGAAACTGCTTGAGATAAAAGAGAAATCGCATCAAGGAGTGACTAAGGACAATGCCAGATAACAAAGGAGGAGTGGCTGTGTTAGCGTCATAATTTTTTCCTTTCTTTTTGGGTTGAGTATCAAGCTAATACGGTCACATTTTCTAATACACTTGATATCTCAATTTGCATCTCAAGTTACCAAGAACAGCTATTATATAAAAAATGTATGTCATTGTCCTTTAAGATTTTAGAAAACTACCTAACCAACAAATTAAAACTAAGAATCTAAACAAGATTATTTTCAGATATTTCCTGGAGCAAACCTCAGGGTTACAATCAGGATACAAGCTTTTGGTAGTATTTCTCCACGAACTTAACCTATCAGTTTCTTTCTTTCTTTTTTCTTTTCTTTTTTTTTTTTTAGAATAAGCCAAAGTCATCTTGAGAGATTTTGAAAAGTAACATTTGAAAAACTATGGAGGAAAGAAAATACGTTTTCAGAACTATCAATAACATTTTAAAAGCTACAAAAGACAAATGGCAGTGACATGTCAAAAGTGCCTACCTTTTTGATTAATTGAACTTATGAACTCATAGCTTATTTATCAAAGTTAAAAGTATAAATTATACCTTCTTTCATAATTGCTCTAGTCACAGTTTTTTGGCAGTGCCAATGACAGAGATATTCAAATTAGTGATGGTATTTGAGCTAAGTTATCCAAACAGTGTGAAGGGATCAGAAGACGTAATTTATTTGCTACCCAGTTTGTTCTTCAAGTACCTTCAAGAGAAAACCAAAACAACCGCTTAATACATAAAATAGCAACGATAATAATAGCAGCTAATGAGAGTGGTTTATCAGTGTGTTCACATGTTAAGGCGTTTGATGTTCACCAGTCTGCGAGAATCAAATCAAATAATATAATTTATATTATTGATATTAATATGATTAGTCTAGTTTTGTCTATGCTCAGTCACCAGTCGTGTCTGACCCTTTGTGACCCCATGGACGGTAGCCTGCCAGGCTCCTCTGTCCATGGGATTCTCTAGGCAGGAATTCTAGAGAGGGTTGCCGTGCCGTCCCCCAGGGAATGTTCCCCACCCAAGGACTGAACTCAAGTCTCATCTCCTGCACTGCCAAGCGGGTTCTTCACCACTAGCAGTTAGTTATAACTACATTATAATAACAGTATATCAATATATTATTGTAATATAATAAACATGTATCATTTTCCCATAATGCCAATATTATAAATATATGATTCTGACACAAGCGAGCATCCAGGTAGATCTTTAATTCCCCTTCTGGGTCCTATGAGCCCATATACAGTGTTTAAGAATGACTAGCTATTTTTATGACTAGCACATTTTTTTGCCTTGTTTACATCACTTAAAACACAAATGATATGAATTCAGCTGAAGTAACTTGAGGAAAGAGGGATTCGTGAGGTTCACAAGAAAATAATTAGAGCAGCAGCTTGTGAAGTTAAAGCAGATGCCGCTTCTCACCATTTCGCGCTGGCTGCTGCGTGTTCAGTGGAGATGCCGGTCCAGACTCACTCGTGCTAGGTCCAGACTCACGCGTGCTAGGTCCAGACTCACGCGTGCTAGGTCCAGACACACGCGTGCTAGGTCCAGACACACGCGTGCTAGGTCCAGACACACGCGTGCTAGGTCCAGACACACGCGTGCTAGGTCCAGACACACGCGTGCTAGGTCCAGACACACGCGTGCTAGGTCCAGACACACGCGTGCTAGGTCCAGACACACGCGTGCTAGGTCCAGACACACGCGTGCTAGGTCCAGACACACGCGTGCTAGGTCCAGACACACGCGTGCTAGGTCCAGACACACGCGTGCTAGGTCCAGACACACGCGTGCTAGGTCCAGACACACGCGTGCTAGGTCCAGACACACGCGTGCTAGGTCCAGACACACGCGTGCTAGGTCCAGACACACGCGTGCTAGGTCCAGACACACGCGTGCTAGGTCCAGACACACGCGTGCTAGGTCCAGACACACGCGTGCTAGGTCCAGACACACGCGTGCTAGGTCCAGACACACGCGTGCTAGGTCCAGACACACGCGTGCTAGGTCCAGACACACGCGTGCTAGGTCCAGACACACGCGTGCTAGGTCCAGACACACGCGTGCTAGGTCCAGACTCACGCGTGCTAGGTCCAGACACACGCGTGCTAGGTCCAGACTCACGCGTGCTAGGTCCAGACACACGCGTGCTAGGTCCAGACACACGCGTGCTAGGTCCAGACTCACGCGTGCTAGGTCCAGACACACGCGTGCTAGGTGCAGACACATGCGTGCTAGGTCCAGACTCACGCGTGCTAGGAGCCACTCTGGGTGCGCTGGGCACCAGCTGGCATCTCCTGGCTACCAGTTCTTCCCCGAGATGTCAGCCGATCACCTTGCTCGAAGAGAGAGAAAAAATAAGAATTGCATGCTGAAAATTTCCTAAAATTACGTTTGACACTACAAGAATATCTTTTTAGATAGTTAGTAGTAAGAATTAAAAAGCCATGTTTTTCACTGCTGTTGAGCAGCACACAGAAAATGACATATATTGGTATTTTACTTTATTATTCTGTTTTTATTTTGGCAAGTAGGTCCCTGGTTTGAAAGCCTCTACAGGCTAAAAGTGGGTTCCAGTTCCAAAACGGCAACTGTATCCCTCATGGTATAAATTTAAAAGGAAACGAACATGCAGATTGTTAATGAGTGACATTGTTAAAAGTTACAGTACTCTTTACTCATAGAATAATAGAAAAGTAGCATTATTCTTTATTATGCACTTGAATTTATATCTTTCTCAATTCAAGAGATAAAAATCAGCAAGCATCGAATTACTAAAGGTATGTTAACTATCTGTTTAAGCATCAGACGTGTTAGGAATTATCTGGAACATAGGTTTTGCCCCTTTTGTTTACTACCTAAATAATAAAGTACTATCTTTCTTCAATTATTTACATTGGAGGAGTTTCTCTTTTTTTTGATATCTTTTGTTACAATATTGTCACACGTAATTTGGAAACAAAAATTGTCTGTTATGAAACTGATCATATGGAATTTCTCAATTCAAGAGATAAAAATCAGCAAGCATCGAATTACTAAAGGTATGTTAACTATCTGTTTAAGCATCAGACGTGTTAGGAATTATCTGGAACATAGGTTTTGCCCCTTTTGTTTACTACCTAAATAATAAAGTACTATCTTTCTTCAATTATTTACATTGGAGGAGTTTCTCTTTTTTTTGGTATCTTTTGTTACAATATTGTCACACGTAATTTGGAAACAAAAATTGTCAGTTATGACACTGATCATATGGAATTTTTCTTAATTTTCTTAATGCTATATTTTAGTTTGTAATGTTGCTATTTTAGCCTCTTCTAACTAATAAGATATGGTAGATAAAGTGATTTTCATCTTTAAGCCCAGGAAGTTTCGTAAAGTTCCTCATATCATATCTGATAACGTTCAGGAAAATTCCAGGAAAAGGTGATATGAAGATGTAGTAAGAAAAAACACAGACATGAACTTCATCTTGGTTACTTGGAACGATCTTCTGATGAAAATCTCGTTTTCAGCTAGAACAAAGAAACGGGACACATGGGAAGAAATAAAAGGTAAACTGAGGCACCTGCGGCATTCGTCTTGTCTGCAGTGGCTGCTGACTTTTTGATGTTCGGTGTCAAGCAGCTGGCACTTAGGCTGGCTTGCAGGTGGCCCTGGGCCGTCAGAGGGCTCCCACCTGGCCACACGAGCAGCTCCGGGTCCTCGTCCGTGTTCAGTTAGAGCAACAAGCCGGACTTTCATGGCTCTGGAGTCCCTGTCCCTCCTGTCACAGCCTCTCCTAACTGTGATTGAACTGCGCGCTCCTGTTGTCCACTGGTTCTCCCCCCTCCTCCCACTTTCTTTTAAATTCTTCAGAGGCTCACCGTTTGCAATCTCCAGCTACTTTCAGAGGACGGGGAAACGCGTTTTTGTCTCCACAAGCTGACTTTCGGCACACTGTTCTCAATCCTGGCTGGACTACGGTTTCCCACGTAACAAGGCATCATTAAAACATTTTAGTTGCAATAACAAGGAAATGGCAACCCACTCCAGTATTCTTGCCTGGAAAATCCCGTGGATGGAGGAGCCTGGGGTTGCAAAGAGCCAGACATGACTGAGCGACTACGCTTCACTTCAACAAAATGCCCATTTTATAAACAAGGCGCACCTGTTTAAGAGAGATTTAGGGTGCTTAAACCCACTCTGCTGGGAATGAAAACACGAAGAAAAAAGAAAGAAAGAAAGAAAGAAAAAGTCTCTTTTATTTAGTGGAAATTCGTTTCAACTAGTCAAACATTAGTAATTCTATCAAGCATATTTTTAAGTTAATTTTTTAAGCTAATATTTTGGACAACGACCCCAAAGGTCCATAATATGAGGAAATACCTGCTTTGTAGGAAATACTATTAATAATAAACGGTTCCCAGTTACATTATCTGGTGATAAATCCATATTAACCCGATAAGGTAGTTGATTCTATCAGATTTGTCAGTGTCTTAAACATCTGCTTTGTGCTAGTGTGTGTGAAACTATCGGCTCCACAGTGCAACTCTGCATCAGCCACCCAGCTGTGCCTCTTGGGGGGCTGCCTCCCAGGGGTGTCTTGGTCTCCGCACCTCTGCTGGGTGAGTTGGATTCGTCCCCTTGGCACTAGCCCCTTCTGGGCACTGAGCTTGTAGCAGTTGCCCCTAAGAGATGAGGGCTCCCCTGGTGGCTCAGTGGAATCCACCTGCCAATGCAGGAGATGCAAGGGACGCAGGTTTGATCCCTGGGTTGGGAAGATCCCCTGGAAGAGGAGATGGCAACCCACTCCAGTATTCTTGCTTGGGAAATCCCATGGACAGAGGAGCCTGATGGGCTACAGTCCATGGGGTCGCAGAAGAGTCAGACACGGCTGAGAGACTCAACAACAACAACAAAAGGCATCAAGTGATGGATGGCTCCCTCCAGGACAGACAGCAGGCTTGCTTAGTTCCTGCTTCAAAGAGGTGGATCCCCACGCCCGGTGAACCAGCCAGGACCCCCAGCCCCTGCTGAAGGGCCGGCCACTGGGACGCTCTGTGTTACCCCTGTGATGCTCAGGGAGGAGATGAGAGGCGCAGAGGCAGGTCTTGCTGTTTTCTGTGGCACAAGTCAGGGACCCCCCAGAGCTCACCTCCTCTTCCAGAGAGCATGTCTCTAAGTGATCAGCTCGCAAGGAAATTGCAGTGAGATCTCAGCCCCCGGGGAAGCTCACAGACCCGGGGGAGAGACAGCCTGTGTGTACACAGGCAAAGCCAAGTGCCAGTGGCCTTTAGTACAGAAATAGATCCGGCTTCACAGGGGAGGTTGGTGTCCTCCAAAGCTGGCGTTTTATTTCATGTCTCAGGAGGACAGACTGTTTGATAAATGATGTTGGCATAACCGGAAAGTATATCTGAAGACACACTAAAATTGCATCCCTGTCGCCATCCACAAAAATGTCAGGTGAATCAAAGATGTGCATGTTAAAACATGAAACCACAGAATGTGGGAGAAAGGGAAAAATGATAAATTTAACTTTCTGAAATAGACTTCTGTACAGAAAAATACAGTAAAGGCAAAATCAAAAGACAGCGAACGGGAAAGAAATCACAGACATTATTACAGAGGAAGGGCTAACTGTGTGTTTATTTCATACGTTCAAGGCTCCTCTGTAAAGGCAGTAACAAAGAGACCACAAGCAATATAAAAAAGGGTAAAAGATCTGGACACAAAGGTCACAGTGGTGAAAATAAACACGAGAAAGTCTTAAATCAATAACAGCCTGCTTAACTTTTCTCACAATAAGATAAATGCAGATTAAAACCACAGTGTGGTACATCATTTATCCATCAGACTGGCACCGATCAAGACATTGGGTTACACGTGAGTCTGTCGGGATGTCAGGAAAGGTTCCCATACAAGGCAGCTTGATGGTACAGACCCAAACAGCATCCATGCAGGGCAATCCGACTGTGTCTATCAAAGTGACGACTGTCCATGCTCCTTGACTGACAATTTCATGTCTAAGAATCATTGGTGCGTATGGGAAGTGATTGCCTTACAAGAGTATTTATTGTTGAGAACAGAACCTGATGTGCATGTGAGAAATAGTATGTACTGGAGGACCTTCCTTCCCTCCATTCTCATCTGGAACAGCAGAAATTTGGAAGCAAGTTGAAGGTCAGCAATTTGGAACTGGTCAAACCATATATGAATGCAATATTATACAACTGTGACATGTTGAAGCTTTATTCATACCATAGCATCCCAAGATGTGGTTTAAGCAGAGAAAATATAACACAAGAAATATATTAAATATATTATAAGAATATATTCTTATAAGAAATACATTCAATATATTAAATATATTAAGAAATACATTCAATATATTTAACAGATGTTAAATATAAATATTCAGAGGTGTAAAAGTAATGTATTTTACTGTTTAAGGGCTCTGTAGACCTTAGTGAGTTTGTGGTTGTGATCTGAGATGCTGAAAGATTTGCTGGGTAGGCTGTCACAGAGGTTTGGACTGGAGGTATCGGTTTGGGAGTGCAGGCATATAGGAGTACATATCCGTGGGATGCACTAAAACCCAGACATCATATTCAAAAGCAGAGACGTCACTTTGCTGACAAAGCTCTGTATATTCAAAGCTATGGTTTTTCCAGTAGTCATGTACGGATTTGAGAGCTGGACCATAAAGAAAGCTGAGTGCTGAAGAACTGATGCTTTTGAACTGTAGTGTTGGAGAAGAATTTTGAGAGTTCCTTGGACTGCAAGGAGCTCAAATCAGTCCATCCTAAAGGAAATCAACCTTGAATATTCATTGGAAGGACTGATGCTGAAGCTAAAGCTCCAATACTTTGGCCACCTGATGCGAAGAGCTGACTCATTTAAAAAGACCCTAATGCTGGGAAGGATTGAGGGCAAGTGGAGAAGGGAGCGACAGGATGAGATGGTTGGATGGCATCACCGACTTGATGGACATGAGTTTGAGCAAACTTAGGGAGACGGTGCAGGACAGGGAGGCTTGGCCTGCTGCAGTATTTGGGGTCGCAGAGAGCTGGACATGAGTTAGCGAATGAACAGCAGCAATGCACTAAACTCACAGTGAGAGAGATGAGATCGGGAGGAGCACCCAGATCATGCTCAGGTGTCGAAGTCAGAGTCAGGAAGGGGAGCAGCAGAGGACACTCGGGAGAGGCAGCCTTTGAAGCAGGGAAAATGGCAGGGTTCTGGATCAGGAGAAGGCGTGGAGGAGAGCCTTGGGAATCTCGATGCTGAGTGACCCAAGGAGGTGGATCTGGAGACAGGGAAGCCTCTGTGGGTCCAGATGGGAGTTGGTTCCTCTGGTGAGGTGTTTGTGGAGTGGAGGAGGTCAGAAGGCAGCCCAGAGAAGACAGGAAAGATGAGCCTGGTCCCTGAGGATGAACTTGAACGAGGGAAGCTCTTCCATGATGGGTTGCAAATGCTGTCCTGGCAGGAGCGGCGGGGACGAGGAAGGACATGGAATTCTGAGCAAGCAGAGGTGGACGCCAGGGAAGGAGGGAGGTTCGGGCGATGCAGACTCGGGTGGACGGTGCCTGGGAGCTTGAGAGAAGCATGGAAGGCTTCAGGAGGTGCCGGAGGAAGGCAGGGCTGGTGGGAAGACAGCTTGGCAGTTTCTTACGAAGTGAAGTCGCTCAGTCGTGTCCGACTCTTTGTGATCCTACGGACTTAGCCCACCAGGCTCCTCCATCCATAGAATTTTCCAGGCAAGAGTACTGGAGTGGGTTGCCATTTCTTTCTCCAAGCCACACCCAATCATAGCATACCATCCAGGAGTCATGCTCCTTGGAATTCTCTCAAAGGAGTCGAAAACTTATGTCCATCTAAAATGCAAGCACAGCTGTTTATAATGGCTCTCCTCATAATTGCTCAAAACGGAAGCAATCAAGACTACCATTCATAGGTCAATGGATAAATAAACTACAGTACGTTCACACACTGGAATATTATTTACTGATTTCTTTAAAATGAACTCTCAAACCATGAAAGGTGTAAAAGAACACGAGATGCATGTTAATAAGTGAAAGAATCTGATCTGAAAAGCTACTTACTGTATAATTCCTACTACATGTCATCCTGGCAAAGTCAAAACTATGGAGTCAGTGGAAATAAATAAAGTGGCTGCTGGGGGTGGAAGAGAGGCGGGCAGGCAGAGCAGAGAGGATTTGCAGGTCAGTGAAAGTAAAACTGCTCTTGGTGTGAGGATGGTTCTGTGTCATTATACGTTTATCCAAGCCCATAGACTGTTGAGCATCCAGAGTTAACCTAAGGTGATCGGTGTACTTAGAGTGATTACAATGTGTCAATTTGTGTTCGCTAGTGGTAAACATGTATCACTCTTTTGAATGATATGATAACAGGAGAGGCTATACATGGGGGGTGGGGTGGGGGAAACCTTGAAACCCTCCTCTCAATTTTGTGGTAAACCTAAAATTGCTCTAAAAAAATAAAGTCTTAAATTTTGTTTCAAAACTGTGTCCCGTGAGAATGTTACTACCCGTCACGGAACCATGTATTTTAACATTGCTGTTTTATGTTATGTGGATTCTACCTACAAGGAACGCACTTGATTACAGCTCTCCACCTCTACCGAGAGGGTTTAAGTAACTCTGTGGTTACCCTACAGCGCTAAGGAGACAAACTACAGCGTGGTCTTGCTGCCAAAGATGTTCTCATTTCAAAAAGAGACCAGAGATGGATGGAAAAATTAAAGAAGGGAAGGCAAGGCTGAAATGCAAAATGCTGACCTTCCCACATGAAGGAGAAAAGAACCAGGTAGCACCCTAATCCCGCCAGATCCAAAAAAATTTTAACCAACCAGCCTCGCCTGGGAGGGGAGAGGGTGCATGTTCTGGGAGGTGCCAAGCCCTGACTTTGAATCACCTGGGATGCCCTTGAGCAGAAAGCATCAGGACTCACAATCCAGCGTTAACAGTGTCTGGGGGAACACCCTAATTTGATTGCCCAAAGAGGCTTTTAACCGCCAACCACGTAATTATTTCATAACAAGCACACGTCCATCTCCCAGGCGACCTCCTGCAGCTCACGCCCACTGTCACACGAGGCTTTGCCACCACTGAACCTCCTTGTGTGAACACGTGTTTGCTGAGACGGTGGATGATCTCTGTTGCCACGTAAAATGCTACTCTGTACTCTGATTAGATTATTGAAGGAATAATTGCTTAGGGAAGAAAATCTTCAGGCTGCAGAGGAGTGAATAGGGGAAAACCAAAAGGCGACACGTGTGTCCCTCCCCCACCCAGAGGCGGTCGTTGGCAGCAGCACTTTCAGGACATTCGTATCCATCTTTTTGTAAAATGGTGCTTTAAAATGTCCCAAGTGGCATCAATGTCTTATGGCTACATACCCTTCCATTTTTTCAGCCACCATCACCTGGTCTTTTCACCGGCCTGCTGCTGCCCCCGGGCCACCAAGCTGGGCATGTTTGGAAGAACCAGATCGGCCTGTGAGCATCACCACCGCTGTCTGACGGTCAGTATCCCCGAGGCGCTGTGGCCTCAGCAGATGCTGTCCATGGACTTGGACAGTGGTCCACACATTCTGCTGCACACCTGTGACCCTCCTGCACACAGGAGGCCTGGCTAATGAGTACCCAAAGAGGAAGGACATAAAACAGAGTCAAGGAAATAGAAAATACAGCGGGGATGGTCCCAAACACTTCAGCATCCCCATTTTATAGGTGGTGAAACTGAGGCACAGACAGTGCTTCATCTGAAATCCCACAGCTGCTGAGGAGCACATCGGAGACTCAGGGCCACCCCACCTGCAAAGCTGTGTGGCAACTGGCAGGCTCAGGATGCACGCAGCCACTGTAACTTTTTCATATTCCCATTAGCTGAGCACAAGGCCGGCGGGGTCCTCTTGCGTGCAGTGTGCTGAGCCGTGTGCTGGGAGACCTCACAGGCACGGCGCAGCGATGGGGCTGTGCTCACACACCGGGGCGGGCTTCCCTGGTGGCTCCGACCGTAAAGAACCTGCCTGCAATGCAGGCTCGATCCCGGCCTTGGGAAGAGCCCCTGGAGAAGGGAATGGCAGCCCACTCCAATGTTCTTGCCTGGAAAATTCCCTGGACAGGGGAACCTTGTGGCCTACAGTCCATGGCATTACCAAGAGCCAGTCACTGAATGACTGACACACACACCAGGAACCCCGCTTAGGGTCCTGGGTCCCCCTCCCTCCTTCCTGGGGAGAAGCTCTGGGGGAGGAAGACGGGGGAGGGGATGCGAAGGAACAGTCGCCCGAGCCCGCCTTCAGCCCTCAGACTCTTTAAGGAGCTGAGTGTGATTTGCGGGGTGCTCTGAGCTTCACCATGCCGCATTCATCTGAGTGGCCCATCATTCCGCAGCTCCTAACATTTAAGTGCTGGCTTCAAGAACCTGGAGAAGTTGGAGTGCAAGTCGGGTTGAAGTTTTGCTGAACGAATTTCACAGGAAAGAAAAGGGCCAGATGTTGAAGGGGTTTTCCGAGGAACGGACTGTCCAGGTGTGAACACGGAGGCCCAGCGAGGTGATGTGATTTGCCCCAGCCGTGCAGCTAGTGGCAGAGCCAGGCCCAGAAGCCAGGTGTCCTGGCTCCCAAGACGTTCCGCTGCCCGAGGAATGGAACAGGGTTTCCCCGGTGGGTCAGATGGTAAAGCGTCCGCCTGGAATGCAGGAGACCCAGGTTCGATCCCTGGATTGGGACGATCCCCTGGAGAAGGAAGTGGCAACCCACTCCCGTACTCTTGTCTGGAAAAGTCCATGGACTGAGGAGCCTGGTAGGCTGCAGTCCAGGGGGTCACACAGAGTTGGACACGACTGAGCAACTTCACTTGATTCACTGAGTTTCAGAGAATGACCCATAGTCCCTTCAGCCACCAGAGCGACACAGGGAATCCCCAGGGAACCCCAGAACTCAGCCCGCCTCTCAGAACCTCGATCCACTGGCTGTTCGCCGTTCAGATGTTTCCAGTCAGCCCCTGGCAAGAGCCACGCTGGAGAAGCCGGTCTGGTGCCTTGCTCGTGGCACCACGAGCAAGCATGGGCTTGAAGGACCTTGCCATATTCCGGAATCCCTGGCTGTTCCCTAGCCCTGAGCTGTGGGCTCGGCATGGCGCTTCCGGTGTGATGTTAAGAGCGCTCCTGGAAGTGCCTGGCTGCAGATTCACAAAAACATGGCCCAGGTGCAAAGGTCTGTAAGCTATTGCTCTTTGTAAATCTTTGGAACTGTTGTTATGTATTCTGCCTCCGACCTTTTGACAAGGATGGGAAAACATTACCAGGAGGTCCAGGTGGAGCCTGGAGGGGTTCTGGCCGAGAGGGGAGGAGGGGAATCAACCAGGCAGGAAGTTGGACCCCCCTTGAAGAGCGAAGACACGGACTCCTCTGCATCAAAAGCACACCAACTAAAGAAAAGGAGAGGGGCTTCTCTGGTGATCCAGTGGCCAAGACTCCATGCTCCCAACACAGGGGTCCAGAGTTCGATCCCTGGTCTGGGAACTCTCATAGATCCTGCATGCAGCAATAAACTAAAGACCCCAAGTGCTGCACCAGGAGCCAGCGCACCCGAATAAGCACACAAATATTAAAAAATAAAAGGGGGGCCCCAGCAGCACTGACTCGCGGACACTCCCCTGGAGGCGTGACTGCCGTCCACTCCGTGCCCCCACCCCCCGCCCTCCACAGAATCCTCTGCCAGCTGCGGGGATGCTACTGTTTGCCGTCATCCTTCCTCCTCAGCTTCCTTCCAGCCAGCTCCTACCATCCCTGTCAGGACGCGCCTCCTCCCTCCCTTCCATGGGGTCACGGTGGGCTCTCGACCTCCCTCTCTCCTTGGGGGCCCGAGGTCCCGGAGTCACGGGCTCCCAGCCAATGGGGCGCGGCTAATACGTTCCGGACATGCCCTCCCGGGAGCAGGGCACGTGTTCCTGAGTTTCTGTTCCTTGTGGAGCCACAGGGGACCCAGAAGTGGTAGGGGAGTGTTGGTGATGGCAGAGCCACCTTATCAGTTCCGTATCGCAAGCTTCTGAAGTGAGGGGGAGCCCAGGCCAGACCCCCGCCTCAGAGGAGTCTGTGCCAGGCCTCTCAGCCTCCGCCTCAGCTGTTTCTGGCGACATCTCTGTTTCTGTTGGTGCGGCTGTGCATTCAGGGAGGCCGCGGCTTGCCTCGTGCTGACTGCACCTCCACTCGAATGCCCGCCTCTCCTCACTTACTCCTTCCCTGGGCTTCTCTGATACTGAAGACCCAGGGAAACATCTTAGCTTTCAGGCTTATGCTACACGAACTCCTGGGGAATTAGCATGCCACGCAGCAGCCCTCAAGCAAAGCGGGGTTGCCCTTCGGCAGGCGGCACCTTCCCAGGCCAGGGTTTGAACCTGTGTCCCTGGCACTGGCAGGTGGAGGCTTTACCCCTGGGCCACCAGGGGAGCCACTAACAACTGCTGAGCCCGCACACCTAGAACCCGTGGTCCGTGACCGAGGAAGCCACTGGCGCGAGAAGCCCTCGCAGGGTGACGGCGGGCGGCCCCTGCTGCTGAAGCCAGAGGTAGCCTCTGCAGCAGCGGAGACCCAGTGCAGCCAGAGAGAAATACCACGCCCCCGGATCGCTATTAAACAAGGAGGGTGTGGGCAGATGGGCAGGTGTGGCTCCCTAGGTGGTGGTGTACACACGTCCTCACAGAAGAGATGCAGAGACACGCAGAGGGAGCGACGATGGTGTGAGGACCCCCAGGGAGGAGCCACCTGAGGATGGAGGCCGAGACTGGAGCCGCAGGTCTGTTAGAGTCAGAACAGCAAGGATCGCAGGGAAGAGAAACCGAGAGGAGTGTGCGGAGCAGCTTTTCCTGGTCCTTTCTGCCACAGCTCGGCTCTACCAACAGCTCATTTCAGACTTCTGGTCTCCAGAACCGGAAGAATACGTTTCTGTTGCTTTAAAACATCCGTCTGTGGGGCTTCGCTTCGAAGCCCTGGGAAACTACCACAATTAGCCTAAAACGTGTTGTCATTCCTGATAATTACGAAGCAATAAAAGGCGACTGGGTTTATTTCAAAAGCACTAATGAGCCAGCTTGACAAAGACCCTCTTGGCCAAAAGGGTGCGATTTGAGTTGGAATAAGGGTAGAGATGAGAGAGACTGTTGCCCGGCAGATTGGCTTCAGTCCTTGTGATCATAATGATATTTTGAAAAACCAAATTGGTCACTTCTTGAGAGGCATGAATAACGAGTCTATTATTTTGATACCTCAGTAAATAAAGGGTAGAATCAAGCACTTTTAATGCTTATCTGCCATCAACTGTAGACATTTAACAAAAGACTAGATGAGGAGAAAGCTCTTATAAACTTATTCTAGCTAAGAAATGGAAACAAAATGATAAATTATGACTCAAACTATTTACCAATCCCCAGTGAATCTACTGGACCAAGGCATCAAAAAGGACACATAAACAGACCTAACATACCTTCTGAGGGTTCCGTTCAATGTGGCCTCACTAGAGGAACTGAACCCAAATCTGAACAAACCTTTGAATCCAGCCACACTCAGCAGCCACGGGTTAACTGCTGGACTCGATCAGTAAGATCTAGTCTTTAGAAACACAACTGGACAGATGGCCCACATTTTTCAACAGATGAAGAATAAGCCAATGAATTAGATGGTGGGGACTGATGTGTGAATTCAAAACTCAATCAAGTTTAACTATTGGATTGACCAAAACATTCTTTCCAATTTTTCCATAGCATCTTTGAACTTTTTGACCAACCCAATACAGCACCAACCCGATACAACAATTCAAACTGTGGAGCTAGAGAAGACCCTTGAGAGTTCCTTGGACAGCAAAGAAGTCAAACCAGTCAGTCTTAAAGGAAATTAACCCTGAATGTTCGTTGGAAGGACTGATGCTGAAGCTGAAGCTCCAGTATTTTGGCCACCTGATACAAAGAGCCGGCTCATTGAAAAAGACCCTGATGACGGGAAAGATGGAAGGCAGGGGGAGAAGGGGGCGACAGAGGATGAGAGGGTTGGGTGGCATCACTGACTCAATGGACATGAGCCTGAGCAGACTCCAGAAGATAGTGAAGGACAGGGAAGCCTGGTGTGCTGCAATTCATGTGGTCAAGAGGAGTCAGCCATGACTTATCCACTGAGTGAGAGCAATACAACAATAAAGAAACGTAAGGAAGCGATTAGTGTCCAAGCCAGGATAGCGGTGACCTTGGGGGAGGGGGCAGTAGCCCGAGGTGTGGATAAGGACACGGCCAGGGTCTCTGGGGAGGCTGGCATCGCTGAGCGTGTTGGCCTGGTTGCCACTGCAAACACACTGGCTCCGAGGCAGCTGGCTGAGGCCTGCCCCCATTAGCGCATCATCAGAGCCTTGTTTTACGGGCTTGGCCAGAGGACGCACCTCTTCCCTTTCCGTTGTTTTCAAGCTGATGTCAGCTCATTGCCCTTTCTTTGTCCTCATTGTCTCTGAGATCATTTAATAGGTTTTACTTCTCTAGGCTGGACAAGTCTCTACAGAGACAGTGGCGCACTTTTCTGTGGGGATGGAAAGCGGTCTGACGTTTTTGGCAGTAGTGAACCCTGGTCGTGAACTTTCACGTGGAACGTTACTGGCCCGACACACCGGGGTGATGGCGGCGGGTCCGTCTCTGCGCTGACTTGTCTGTTTGTACATCCATCCAGCACTTGCTGCCAAAGGGTGAGAAAGAGAGTGTTCGGGACCTCTGTGCAGAGGGGAATTCCCAGGGGATGCCAAGTAGATGGGAGGGAACTGAGACATTAATCAGCCCGACATTTATAGGAACCTTCCAGCGGAGAAGTTAGTTTCTATAAACAGTGGACCCCAAGGCCTCAGGATGGATGAGATACAGGAGGTATACCTGTCAGGACTCCTTTGCTTGCCATAAACTCAATCTGAGCTGAAATCCTGTCCTGGGATATTATTAATACGTTGAACTTCCCTCATGCCTCAGAGGTTCAAGACGGTGGGATGGGACTGTCCCTCATCAGTGATGAGAAAGGCCACAGCCCCTGCAGAAGGTCCCCTGAGACCCTGCACCCTCATGTACCACCGGCCAAAATGAAAGAAGACGAGCAAGTCAAGGGGACAGGTGGCCGAGCTTGCGGTCCCTGGAGGCGCTTGCTGCGCTGCTTTGGACTTTGTGCTCTCAAGTCAACTGATGGACATCCAGGGGAATCTTTGACCACCAGGGATTCACTTTTACAAAAAGGGGGTACCCTCGAGACCCTCACAAGACCTGCACTGCACGCAGAAGTCTGCGTCCAGGAGCCCCAGGGGGCCACCCAGCTCTCCTGGAGTTGGTGGGCGTATTTGCAGGAAGAGACTACTGACTGGCCCTTGCTTGGAGGAGCAGGAAGGCTGAAGTACCCGCAGTGGCAGAAACAAAGACGGGCAGTGGAGGAGAAACACGCTCTGCCAGGATCGGGGTGGAAAGGCCAGAGCGCCAGGTTTCCCTGGGGACCAGCTGGGCAGGATGGAGCCCCGGGACTTCTCCCAGGAAGATGGAGGGGGATGGCGGGGTTGAGGTGGGTCTCCTGACTCCGAAGTGTGGAAATGCCCCATGTCTAGACGTTGGCAAACAAGGAAGAGTCAGACCACAACAGCGTTCAGGCAGGACCGTCTCCTTTCCCTTCTGTGGAAGCCAGTGTATCCAGGGGAAAGCCACGGCTCCGAGAACTGGAGGACAAACGCCAGCCTTCCTCTCTGCTCGCCCGTCCCCGCATTTCAGGGAACCCCTGAGCTGAACAGAAGAGCTGCTTGACCAGGAAGAAAGGGGAAGTCTTTGATCAGGATGGGAGCGGGATTTTTAGTGTCTGAAAAAGTGAGTGTGTCCATGACGAGGAGGACAGAAAAGTCACAGGACCCGCTCAAGTATCTTTAGGAGGCAGAAAGAGGAAAAGATGTAGAATGCATCTGAAGCTCGAAGTACCCACAGGTTGCCCTGACTTTGTTAGAAAACACTTACTGATCTGGAGCAGGAAATCCAGATGGAATGCACTTGGGGAGCTGGAGTTTAAAGCTGAAATGGTAGGGTATGATCTAGCCTCTGTCTCTCCTCCTCTCCCTCCCCTCCCCATCTCAGCCTCTTTCCCTGTGGGCTCCATTGTCAACAGCTGCAAGCTGACTCTCTCCATGTGGTTGGAAAGACGACTGGGTCTTTGGTCTTTACAGCCAGTGACCTGGAGGCAGAAAGAGCCTCTCTGCCAGCATCTCCATGTTGGCTATCACAGAAGGACTCCAGCTGGTCCTCCCTGGTCTCTATGCCTTGAATCCACCGCTGAGAAGGGCAAATGGGACACTAGGATTGCTAAGCTCAGCCAGAGGCCCTTTTGGTGTCTGAGGACAGGGGTCCCAGAGGTAACCATCCAGCCAGAGTCACATGGGATGGAGGGGAATGTTCTTAGTGGAAAGAGAAGTGTCAGGACCCATAGAATGAGGAACTAGAGAGTGAGGGGCCGGCAGAGGTGCCACAGGAGTGATCGTGAGAGAACAGACCGCAGAAGCCCCTTGACTCTCCCCCAGAAATGATGAAATGATGAAAGCCCTGGTCTTTGCATGGACATCACCAGACGGTTAACACCGAAATCAGACTGATTATATTCTCTGCAGCCAAAGATGGAGAATCTCTAGACAGTCAACAAAAACAAGACCAGGAACTGCCTGTGGCTCAGATCATGAACTCCTTATTACCAAATTCAGAATCAAATTGAAGAAAGTAGGGGAAACCGCTAGACCATTCAGGTATGACCTAAATCAAATCCCTTATGATTATACAATGGAAGTGAGAAATAGATTTAAGGGACTAGATCTGATAGATAGAGTGCCTGATGAACTATGGAATGAGGTTCATGACATTGTACAGGAGACAGAGATCAAGACCATCTCCATGGAAAAGAAATTCAAAAAAGCAAAATGGCTGTCTGAGGAGGCCTTACAAATAGCTGTGAAAAGAAGAGAGGTGAAAAGCAAAGGAGAAAAGGAAAGATATAAGCATCTGAATGCAGAGTTCCAAAGAATAGCAAGAAGAGATAAGAAAGCTTTCTTCAGCGATCAATGCAAAGAAATAGAGGAAAACAACAGAATGGGAAAGATGAGAGATCTCTTCAAGAAAATTAGAGCTACCAAGGGAACATTTCATGCAAAGATGGGCTCCATAACGGACAGAAATGGTATGGACCTAACAGAAGCAGAAGATATTAAGAAGAGGTGGCAAGAATACACAGAAGAACTGTACAAAAAAGATCTTCACAACCCAGATAATCATGATGATGTGATCACTAATCTAGAGCCACACATCCTGGAATGTGAAGTCAAGTGGGCCTTAGAAAGCATCACTATGAACAAAGCTAGTGGAGGTGATGGAATTCCAGTGGAGCTGTTTCAAATCCTGAAAGATGATGCTGTGAAAGTGCTGCACTCAATATGCCAGCAAATTTGGAAAACTCAGCAGTGGCCACAGGACTGGAAAAGGTCAGTTTTCATTCCAATCCCAAAGAAAGGCAATGCCAAAGAATGCTCAAACTACCGCACAATTGCACTCATCTCACATGCTAGTAAAGTAATGCTCAAAATTCTCCAAGCCAGGCGTCAGCAATACATGAACCGTGAATTCCCTGATGTTCAAGCTGGTTTTAGAAAAGGTAGAGGAACCAGAGATCAAATTGCCAACATCTGCTGGATCATGGAAAAAGCAAGAGAGTTCCAGAAAAACATCTTTTTCTGCTTTATTGACTATGCCGAAGCCTTTGACTGTGTGGATCACAATCAACTGTGGAAAATTCTGAAAGAGATGGGAATACCAGACCACCTGACCTGCCTCTTGAGAAATCTGTATGCAGGTCAGGAAGCAACAGTTAGAACTGGACATGGAACAACAGACTGGTTCCAAATAGGAAAAGGAGTATGTCAAGGCTGTATATTGTCACCCTACTTATTTAACTTCTATGCAGAGGACATCATGAGAAACGCTGGACTGGAAGAAACACAAGCTGGAATTAAGATTGCCGGGAGAAATATCAATAACCTCAGATATGCAGATGATATCACCCTTATGGCAGAAAGTGAAGAGGTACTACAAAGCCTCTTGATGAAAGTGAAAGAGGAGAGTGAAAAAGTTGGCTTAAAGCTCAACATTCAGAAAACGAAGATCATGGCATCTTGTCCCATCAGTTCATGGGAAATAAATGGGGAAACAGTGGAAACAGTGTCAGACTTTATTTTGGGGGGCTTCAGAATCACTGCAGATGGTGCTGCAGCCATGAAATTAGAAGACGCTTACTCCTTGGAAGAAAAGTTATGACCAACCTAGATAGCATATTCAAAAGCAGAGACATTATTTTGCTGACTAAGGTCTGTCTAGTCAAGACTATGGTTTTTCCTGTGGTCAAGTGTGGATGTGAGAGTTGGACTGTGAAGAAGGCTGAGTGCCGAAGAATTGGTGCTTTTGAACTGTGGTGTTGGAGAAGACTCTTGAGAGTCCCTTGGACTGCAAGGAGATCCAACCAGTCCATTCTGAAGATCAGCCCTGGGATTTCTCTGGAAGGACTGATGCGAAAGCTGAAACTCCAGTACTTTGGCCACCTCATGTGAAGAGTTGACTCATTGGAAAAGACTCTGATGCTGGGGGGGTTGGGGGCAGGAGGAGAAGGGGACGACCGAGGATGAGATGGCTGGATGGCATCACTGACTCGATGGACGTGAGTCCGAGTGAACTCTGGGAGATGGTGATGGACAGGGAGGCCTGGTGTGCTTCGATTCATGGGGTCGCAAAGAGTCGGACACGACTGAGCGAGTGAACTGAACTGAACTGCTGCCGCCTTCAGCGGAGCGGAAGTGAGGTCCCGTCCCCCCCTCGGCTTTGTTGCTCGGTGCCTGCAGCTTTGAGATGCCGGGTGGAAGGAAAGGAAGGTGCTGTGCCTGCATGAGCATTCTGAAAACAGGTAAACCGAGGAGAGGGCTTCCCTGGCGGCTCAGTGATAAAGAATCCGCCTGCCAATGCAGGAGATGCAAGAGACGAAGGTTCGATCCCTGGGTTGGGAAGATCCTCTGGAGTAGGAAATGGCAAGTAGCTCCAGAATTCTTGCCTGGAAAATCCCATGGACATGGGAGCTTGGTGGGCTACAGTCTATGGGGCTACAAAGAGCAGGACACAAGTGAGCGACTGAAAAACAACAGAACAGAGGAGAACAGTGACCTGGAGGCCGACAGCAGACACAGGCAGCCCTGCTGGAACTCCACCCGCTCCGTGCGAGGCAGCCGTGGAACGCGAAAGCGCGTGTTCCAGGGGCCGACGATGCAGGTTCTCCCACAATGACCGATATTTCCCTTTAACGTTTGACAACCAGAGGAATACAAGGGGACACGTCGCCCCTAAATCATCAATCGGCGTCCAGCATACGTTTCAACACAAATTGCTGCACAGGCGACCCACCTCCCTCCAAGTCATCTCCAAGTGACTGCATTTGCTAAACGACACGATGGTAACTTAGGGTCTTTTGTTTTGTTTTGTTTTGTTTTTAATGGTGCAATTTAGTGGGAAAGGCAAATGGTTGAAAATAGAGCATAGATGTAATAATACGGTTACTTTTTTCTGATATTGTTTGATTCTTAAAAAGTGTTAAGTACGCTGTTCTAAATAACCATTAACAGACACAGCCACGGAAGCGCAGTTCACAGGCATTTCCAGCGTGCCCGAGCCGAGGGCATTCGAGGCAAGTGAGCTGTAGCTGTGGCAGCGGCGCTGGACCAGCCGACCACCTGAACCCTGCTTCTGCTCCTGCGATTTGTAGCTGTGCAGTTACAGGTGGCACCCTTACCCTGAGTGGTAACACTTCCCATCTGAACACATGCAGGTGCCTGGGTTAGATGTTTGCTAAGGCACCTCCCTGCTCTAAAAAATTAGTCTTCTACCACGTTTAAGGGCTTCTCCGGTGGCGCTAGTGGTAAAGAACCCACCTGACAGTGCAGGAGACACCAGAGACTCAGATTCAGAAACCCCTGGGCCAGGAAGATCCCCTGGAGGAGGGCGTGGCGACCCGCTCCAGTATTCTTGCCAGGAGCCTCCCAGGGACAGAGGAGCCTGCAGGGCCACAGGCCACAGGGTGGCAAAGAGCAGGACACGACTGAGTGACTTAGCAAGTAAGCAGGCACGCGCCATGTTTAAAGGGCTTCTCTGGTGCCTAAGTGGTGGGAACCCACCTGCCCATGCAAGAGACTCGGGTTCAATCCCTGGGTCAGGAAGATCCCCTGGAGAAGGAAGTGGCAACCCACTCCAGGATTCTCGCCTGGGAAATCCCATGGAGCCTGGCAGGCTACAGTCCACGGCGTAGCAAACAGTGAGTATGACTTAGGCACCAAGCAACCGTTTTACACCCAAAGCCCTGATTTTGTGAGCAGTCCAGCTTAGGGCTGTGTCGTTGCGGTCTGTCAGTTTATCGGGGGTTAGGGCTTTGGCGTCTCTTTGGGGGACTTGATTTAACCAGAAAGGACAGCTGTGTCTCTCCATTCCCTCTGCACAGCTGACTTTCTCTCAGGCAATACTTGGCTCCCTGTTTCATTCTGGGTGAAAAACGTGAAGTTCTTTCCAACGGCGGGCGAGGAACTCCAGCATGTGGCATCGTGAGTTTACCTTGGACACTCTCCCATCCACGTCAAGACATTATCCACATGACACCTAATTCTCTCTCCCCTCTTCTCCTGTGTTTTTCATAACAAAGTTTTCTGTGTAACTTGCAACGAATATGTTTATTTATAATTTCTACTGTTTGTACAGCGCTTCTTGCTGTAGAGTCTAAAGTCCACACCCGGCGTGTTCACTGATGTGCTAACTGTCGGGAACCTGGGGGTCTTCATTACTTGGGGACGCCTCCTTCCAAACATACTTTTTCTTGAGTCTGTCAAATATTTTGGAGAATATGTCCCCTTGGGAAAAAAATGACGAGTTTCGATTTTTGTTCAAAATGATGTGATGAGCCACAGATTAGGTACAGCAACTAATGATGCCAGTGAAATATTAATATAAAACAAATGTTGAGAGGCCAAGCTGGGCTATATTATTTTGGCCAGAATTAAAAGAAGTGATAGATATCTGTTCAGAGAATTTGTAGGGAAATGTTGGGCTACTGAAAAGTTTCCAAAGTTCTCTATGTTCAGAAAGGGGAAGAGCAATACAGGGGAAGGTGAACTTTCAGGGATAAAATAAGATGCCAAGACAGATTGTACCCCCCAGGTCACAGAAGTCAGTATTTTCTAGTAACTATGAATGGTGTGTGTGACATTTAAAAACTGTCAATCGCCACGTGTCACTCCTGGGACACACACTGTTGTGCACAGCAACTGTGCGGCAATAAAAGGTTTTCTAGCCACTCTTTCCTGTGACTGAAAACAGCACGTAAGGTGGAGGATTTGGTGGTTGCTTCAGTCAGTGAAGTCGACAGAGCGTGTCCTGTCGTTGGTACTTACTGAGAATGCACCACGTATCTGAAGCCTTTATTTTTCAATCTAAGTATCATTGAGACATAGTGTTAAATATATTCTTAAATGTATATTGTTAAATATGTTCTTAACAATATATTTATTGTTAGGAAAATTTATGCTACTCCTTTCAAAATATGAATTGCTGGTCAAATACTTGCTAGTCAAACTTCAAACAGCAAGTAGAACTTGGAGAAAGGAGAACAGTTGGCATCTGCCAAGTGGTAGCACATGGAGACTGCTCCAGCCTCAGTGGACGCCTGCGGGGAAATGTGTCTCTTGCTGACTATTTGAAGTGAAGATTCAAGTTAATAAATAAAGGATGTGGTTAAAAAATAATTAGGAATGAAGATTGCTTTTAAGCCACACTCAAATAACTTTCATGATGGGATTTATATATATAAACTGATTATTGCCATTTGTTGGGGAAGGGGGGTGACCTTCCTTGCTAAATGGTAAAGAACCCACCTGCAATACAGGAGATGTAGATTTGATCCCTGAGTCGGGAAGATCCCCTGGAGAAGGAAATGGCAACCCACTCCAATATTCTTGCCTGGGAAATCCTGTGGACAGAGGAGCCTGGCGGGCTGCAGGCCATGGGGTTGCTAAACAGTTGGATACAACTTGGCAATGAAACAGTAACAATGATGTAGCGATTAGGAACAATTCAAGGTCAGTCACTGAGATGACGACACCTGTGCTATTACGCTTCAGCTAGAACACCCTATGAATCCGCAGGCGTGGAGCGCGGCCTTGGAAAGGTGCTTCTCGGTTAGGCGAAATGCCAGCCTCACGCAGCAGTGACGTGAAATACGTGCACTCGGTTCACTGGTGTGTGTAACTGCTGGGACCCCCACCCTGCACACCAAAACAAGTCCTGTGGTTAGAAGAGTCTTACTGAATCCCAGATGCAATTAATCCAGCCCAAAGCTGCTACGGACTCTGGTTTGGATGGAGCAGTGGAGCTGGGTTCACGACATAAACATTATCAGAGGTCTGTTGGTGTCCACTGGGTGTCCGTTCAGAATCAGTGTCTTATACCTGCCCAGTGATCGCAATGGAAAATAAGGTTCTTCTAGCAGAGACGGTCAAAATTATTTCAGAGGCGCTAAACTGTGTAACGGTGAGTATACTCACAGACGGCAGAGCCATACCTGAGAATCTGCGCAGGGAACGTTGCGTACCTGTTGCTTACCCTGGAAACCTCCTCAAATGTAGGCATTTATGCCGTTTGATAAAGAATACAGTGGTGTCCATGTGACAAAGCTTCGAGGCATCTTTTTGTTTATTCATCTGAAGTCAGCTTCTCCAAAAGCGTACATGCCTCCCACATGTCTACTCTGAGGCATCCCACAGTCATGGGGAATCAAAAGAAACCCATTATTAGCCAGTGCTGGGATTGCCAACACAGCTGATAATTTTCCTGTTACCCTCCGCATCCATCCAGAGCCCATCACTGCGTCTGAGTGAGCCAATGCGCTGAGTTGCTTCAATCATGTTCGATTCTTTCAACCCCATGGACTGCAGTCTGCCAGACTCCTCTGTCCACGGGATGTTCCAGGCAAGAATGCCCGAGTGGGTTGCCACGCCCTCCTCCAGGGGATCTTCCTGACCCAGAGATCACACTCACATCTCTTATGTCTCCTGAATTGGCAGAAGGCTCTTTATCACTAGCACCACCTAGGACGCCCACGTCAGTGCTTATGGATGAGTAAACAAGAATAATCGTCTCCTCTGATGCTCCAATGACTGGCGAGGAAGGATTTCCTTTCCTTGCATGTCACTGAACCTATGGCAGTCATTTCTGGCTGTGCCCCACACGAGGTCTGCAACATGGCACTTAGGGCCTGGGGTAAATTTTGGGGGTTCGATAATTCACATCTTTCCAGCTCTATGATCCTGAACAAGTTAATTAATCTCTCAAGGTCTCAGTGTCTTCAGCTGTAAAATCAGTACACTAATAAGGTGCGCTTTTAACGTCAACTATGTAATTAGCACAAAGTTTTTTAGCTGAGACTCATAGTTCTGATGATTTTATAGACTGGAGTTAAATAAATGCATGTATTTTATTTGTTTCTTTTCATCGGTGGAGCAGGAAGCCTGCTCTTTGTATGGTGGCTACTGGAGAGTTTAATGGCACGTGAATGGTCCTCATGTGACGAAGCTTGACAGTCACATTGCTCCATGACCTTCTAGAATCCTGGGCAGGGACCTGCAGTCCAGAGAGGCCGAAGGCTATTCTCAGGGCAGCAGAGCTCATACAAAGGGAAGGCGGAATCCTTCCTTTGAGGTCTCTGATTCCACCTCTCAAGACAGAGAAGCTGGTGAGGATCTACACAGCCTTCTAAGTGTGGAGAGTCCCGAGGTGGAACCAAGGTTATATCCATTTTCAGATCCGAATTTGCAAAAATGGTATTGGTCATATTTCTCAGTTATACATATGTGTGTTAGTTGCTCAGTCGTCCGACTCTCTGCGACCCCCTGGACTGCAGCCCGCCAGGCTCCTCCGTCCCTGGGATTCTCCAGGCAAGCATACTGGAATGGGTTGCCATTTCCTTCTCCAGGTTACGTGTATCACAGTGCTAACATGAGAGTGATACTTGTTCAAGCCTGATAATTAATTGTTAAGTTGATATCTTGATAATAGGGTCCACATGGGTTGAATGAAATTTGTCAGAACAGCAATACAATTTTCCAACTTGATTTTGTTTGAATATAAGGTGATGTTCCTGGGCTTCCCTTGTGGCTCAACTGGTAAAGAATCCGCCTGCAGTGTGGGAGACCTAGGTTCGATCCCTGGGTTGGGAAGATCCCCCGGAGAAGGGGAAAGCTACCCACTCCAGTTTTGTGGCCTGGAGAATTCCATGGACTATACAGTCCATGGGATCGCAAAGAGTCAGACACAACTGAGCGAGTTTCCCTCACTCACTCATAAGGCGGAATTATTGTTTCAGCCTGGTTGAAAGATGAGATGTTTTTGTTTATCAGCATTACTAAGGTTTTTCAAAATGTGCTGCCCCGTGTCTTCATTCACTTCAGCCTGAGCTTCTACAGCAGGAGGCTGGGAGCAATCGCAGCCCAAGTCAAACAAAACTCGTCAACAAGCAGTCATTCCCACCAGAGCTCAACGGCTGTGACGCCGCTAAAGAGCTCACAAGTCACTTACAACTGTGTGTTCTGCACTTTCCCCCCGAAATCTCCCCCGAAAGCAATGCAGACGGTGTGGCTTCTGATGACTTCCGCTGCTCTCCTTCCTAACGCAAGGCGGAGTTTCTCCTTATTCAGTGGTCATGTGCCGAGATAGCCGGTGGCCTAACGGTCAATTAAATTCCAAATGGACTTCAAAGACTAGGATTAGTTATTTCCTTTCACTTTCAATTCTTTAATAATAATTTACTTGAACCCCTGAGAAAATTTTTTATACGCTTCATTTGCTGTCAGTGTTGGAGAATTATTAAATACTGTTTTCCAAAACTTTTTAAGTAACTGAACCTGTTTAATAGCAGGTCTGACGGTCATTACGGTAATGACACAATTAGAAATTAATAGTGGTGAAACACGGCCCAAATGAGCCTGTCCACAAAACAGAAATGGACTCACGAAGAACAGGCATGGTTGCCGAGGAGAGGGTGCTGGGCAGACAGCTGGATGGGAAGTTTGTGATTAATCAGTGTAATATTCCAATCCATCCCTCCCCCCCACACCCCCCACCTTGGACATGCCAAAGCCTTTGACTGTATGGACCACAACAAACTAGGAAAATTCTGAAAGAAATGGGCATACCAGACCACCTGACCTGCCCCTTGAGAAATCTGTATGCCGGTCAAGAAGCAACAGTTAGAACTGGACCTGGAACAACAGACTGGTTTCAAATCGGGAAAGGAGTACGTCAAGGCTGTATATTGTCACCCTGCTTATTTAACTTATATGCAGAGTACATCATGAGAAATGCTGGGCTGAATGAAGCACAGGCTGGAATCAAGACTGCAGGGAGAAATATCAGTAACCTCAGATATGCATGTGACGCCACCCTTATGGCAGAAAGTGAAGAGGAACTGAAGAGTCCCTGGTGAAAGTGAAAGAGGAGAGTGAAGAAGTTGGCTTAAAGCTCAACATTCAGAAAACGAAGATCATGGCATCCGGTCCCATCACTTCCTGACAAATTGATGGGGAAACAGTGAAAACAGTGAGAGACTTTATTTTGGGGGGGGGGGGAGAGGGGCTCCAAAATCACTGCAGGTGGTGATTGCAGCCATGAAATTAAAAGACACTTGCTTCTTGGAAGAAAAGTTATGACCAACCTAGACAGCATATTAAAAAGCAGAGACATTACTTTTCCAACAAATGTCTGTCTAGTCAAGGCTATGGTTTTTCCAGTGGTCATGTATGGATGTGAGAGTTGGACAATAAAGAAAGCTGAGTGCCAAAGAATTGATGCTTTTGAACTGTGGTGTTGGAGAAGACTCTTGAGAGTCCCTTGGACTGCAAGGAGATCCAACCAGTCCATCCTAAAGGAGATCAGTCCTGGGTGTTCATTGGAAGGACTGATGTCGAAGCTGAAACTCCAATACTTTAGCCACGTGATGCGAAGAGATGACTCATTTGAAAAGACCCTGATGCTGGGAAAGACTGAGGGCAGGAGGAGAAGGGGACAACAGAGGATGATGGCTGGATGGCATCACCAACTCGATGGATGTGAGTTTGGGTGAACTCCAGGAGTTCGTGATGGATAAGGAGGCCTGGCGTGCTGTAGTCTATTGGGTCGCAAAGTGTCAGACACGACTGAACGACTGAACTAACTAACTAATAGACACTATTAAGGATGGATAAACAGCAAGATCTTACTTATAACACAGGGGACTATGCTCAGTATCCTGTGATAAAGGAAAAGCATAGGAAGAAGGATGCAGGCGCTTGTGTAAATGAGTCACATTACTGTGCAGCAGAAATTAGCGCAACACTGTAAACAAACTACACCCCAGTAAAATGATTTTTAACTTTGCTTTCTAATCGCTGGCCTCTCTGGGTCTCCGTCACCGTCGGGGGCTTTCTCTGGCTGGATCCCTCGGGCTTCTCACTGCGGCGGCTCCTCTTGCTGCAGACCTCGGGCGCCGGTGGCTGTGGGATCTTCCCGCAGCAGGGATCAAACCCGTGTCTCCCACTTTGGCAGGTGGATTCTTAACTTCTGGACCACTAGAGAAGTCCTAAAATAATTTAAAAAAAAAAAAGAAAGAAAGAAATTAACAGTGTCTATGCTAACAGTGGAAACAGGGTCAGATTTTATTTTGAGGGGCTCTAAAATCACTGCAGATGCTGACTGCAGCCATGAAATTAGAAGACGCTTACTCCTTGGAAGGAAAGTTATGACCAACCTAGATAGTATATTCAAAAGCAGAGACATTACTTTGCCTACTAAGGTCCGTCTAGTCAAGGCTATGGTTTTTCCTGTGCTCATTAATGGATGTGAGAGTTGGACTGTGAAGAAGGCTGAGCACCGAAGAATTGATGCTTTTGAACTGTGGTGTTGGAGAAGACTCTTGAGAGTCCTTTGGACTGCAAGGAGATCCAACTAGTCCATTCTGAAGGAGATCAGCCCTGGGATTTCTTTGGAGGGAATGATGGTGAAGCTGAAACTCCAGTACTTTGGCCACCTCATGCGAAGAATTGACTCATTGGAAAAAACTCTGATGCTGGGAGGGATTGGGGGCAGGAGGAGAAGGGGACGACAGAGGATGAGATGGCTGGATGGCATCACGGACTCGATGGACGTGAGTCTGAGTGAATTCCAGGAGCTGGTAATGAACAGGGAGGCCTGGCCTGCTGCAATTCATAGGGTCGAAGAGTCGGACATGACTGAGAGACTGAACTGAACTGAGTGCCAACATGTCTAAAACGCAGTATCTTCATTCCACGAGTGAAGATGCTTTAATTCTGTTCCATTGTTTCAGATTTACGCTTTCAGGTCTCAGAGGGAAAAGTTCCCTATACACACTTTATGCCACAGGCATACATCTTACAGTAACTGTGGTGATGGGACGTACGTGCTTTTCAGAGGAGTAATGCTTGGAAAACACTTGAAAATCTCTTCTTGGGTTTCCCCAGTGCCCTGTGATGTTACTCGTTTTACCCAGGACTTTAGTGGGGGAAAGCACCCAGATTTCCTCACCTCCAATCAGACCGACCAGGAGGACCGTCCTGGACTCCCGCCCACAGCCCTCGGAGTCCAGAGGGCATCCTCGCGTCAGCTCTGTTATCACCACAGGCGTTTGCTTGAAACGCAGAAAAGTACCTAGAAAGCCGTGTGCTTGAATAGCCGTGAGTCTGTCCTCTAAGGTGATAAAAACGTCCATTTCAAGAGGGCTGCCGTACGGGAACGTGGACACCGACACTGAACGCAAAACAGCAGAGATGCCTCAAGAGTGTGGGCACGCTGGTCCTCGGGCTGGTGTGCGGGGACAGCCTGCATCTGAACCCAGAGGAGGCGGAGAAGGGGCTGGGCCTCCTGGCTTCTCCAGGCTCCACCCTCTTCCCCCCTGCAGACCCCCCAGAGCCAGGGTGACCTCAGCCAGCCAGCCGGGCTGTGGAGGAGGAGGACCCAGAAAGATGGGGGGAAGGGGCATGTCCCAACTAGGAAACGATTCTTTTTGACTTTAAATAACAGGTAGCTACAAACACAATGCAGAGAGGCCTCTGATCCCCACAGGCCAGTTTCCTCGAGGGTGAGACCTCACACAGGCACGCTGCAGCCCCAGAACCGGGAGGCGGGCGTTGCTGCAGGGCGCCAGGCGCCGGTTCACCATCCGGGCAGGTTCCTGAGCCTAGGCAGCTTCACGGCTGCTCCTTCCCAGCGCACGGAGGGCAGTGGCAGGAACAGAGATGAGGGGCAGAGGTGAAGGGGCGCCTGGAGACTGCTCGTCTTCACGGACACGATAGTTGTTACACGGCTGTGACACCTGCTTCTGATAAGCCAAGGCCCCGTATTTCACACGTCCTTGGTACTCACCTGGTAACAAGGAAAGAGCCTAGAACGGGCTCTTTTGATTAATAGACAGTGTTACCTTGAGAGAGAGAGTGGGAAGACTGTTGATGTGGCTAACAGCACCTTGATTCGGAGAAGAGTCCAGGTGATGGGCAGGAGAGAGCAGACTGGCTAGCGATGCCTGTTTGGGGTCTCCACACCCCAAAAGACAGGGGGGTTAACGTGAAAAATAAGACCAGTGTATGTGGAAGGTTGTCTACATGTTAACAAACCGCCTCTTTGTCCCAGTGTCACTAAATGAATTTTCCCCTCATGAGAATAATTGTCTAGACAAGAAAAGAAAAGGTGACTCCTTTAACACCTGGTATATTCACTCAACCATTCAATGGAAAGTCTTCTAAACTGAAATGTAGATCCCGCTGCTTCTTAATGGAGAAGGAAATGGCAAGCCACTCCAGTACTCTTGCCTGGAAAATCCCATGGACAGAAGAGGCTGGTGGGCTATAGTCCATGGGGTCGCAAAGAGTCGGACACGACTGAGCGACTTCACTTACTGCTTCCTAAACAATGTGCTTCCTACTGAAATACGCTTCCCCTGGACACGCTCGGTGCTGGACTAAACACCGTCCCACCACGTTTCAAGGGAACTGGGTTCTGGCAGCCTATCTGCTCCCATTGAGCTGAATTGCAGAACAGCCTGAGTCAGCAATTCCCTTGCTTTTGAAGTTTGCTGTTTTGGTCTAGAACCACCTACAACCATCTAGAATGCACCTCTCTAGGCCTCCCACAAACTCTCTTCTTTCTCCAGAGCAGATTCTCCCGTATTTTTTTCTATTTATTTTGCAGCCCTTTTCCTAATGTTATTTTATGGGCTCCCCAGTGCAGTAGGAAAGAACCCGTCTGTCACGGCAGGAGGTGCAACAGACATGGGTTCCACCCCTGAGCTGGGAAGACCCCCAGAAGTGGGAGATGGCAAGCCACTCCAGCATTCCTGCCTGGAGTCCCATGGACGAGGAGCCTGGCGGGCCACAGGCCCTGGGGTCGCAAAGAGTCAGACACGACTGGGCAAATGAGGGCGCATTGCAGGATTAGAGATTTGACTAAGAAGATGTTTGGGAACAGGACCTGTCGATAAGAAATACTTTAAAAGTCAGCCAGTCAGCTTGGTCTGTTTATGATCCTACGAATCTGCTGTGCCCCAAGGCAGGGCTCACGCCTGGGATCCTGGAACGCCCTAGGATTTTAGACGTTTTCCCAGCAGGTCCTGCCGCTGCTCCCCTCTCTCCTTCTCTCACATGCTGTCCCCGATTTCTGGAGGGATTTCTGCTGAGATGGGGGCCCAGTCCCGCCCCTCCCCACAGACCTCAGACCTGCCAAGCAGGGTTCCACTTCTTTCCGACAAGGGGGTGGGGGGCTGGACATCCATCCACAAACAATGAGACGCAAACTATTGGAAACAGGATATGAATTGCTTGGATCAACAGACAAGAAGTATCCAAGACTTGCTTTTTTTGGAAAATCCCCCCATCGACCCCGAGTGGAATGCAGAAACACTGTGGTGATAGGTAAGGAAACATCACTGTTTTCCTGTAAAAGTAACAAGCAGCTTCGCGGGTGATATTCGGGGGTGATAGGACTTCCTCTCCACACCTCCTCTCCTCCACGACGGCTCACACTCTGTTCCGTCTCTTCCCTTTCGCCCCACCCAGCAACACTGGACATCTCACTGTCTGTGTCTCTTTAAAAAAAGATCTCAAATGAGACAACTTGCAGCTCCCCTTGAAGCTTTATTTGCTCGTCTGCTGGTTCAATAGGCACCAACCCTCTGCCTCACCACTGAAAGAGAATTTTTTAACTATGTTTTGTGGGGAATTTATTTCAAAACCCACCCTTTTTTTCCTGTTAGCACCAGAAGCTCAACAGTCTCCTAAGGACAACACAGTGAAGGGCAGTTTAATCCAAATTCTCTGAATGTTACAGTTTAATAGAACCTCAGGCAAATGTCAGGTTAAAATCTTATCTTTGCTATTATAAGATTAAAACCCTGGCACACTCCCTAGGTAAGGATCATGTAATTATTCTATCTTTGAAAACTCTTGTAACACATCAGATTCCAAACAACACGCTCACCCTTGGCTGAAACCAATGGGGAAATATTAAGAGCCAGGACAATCAGTAACGGCACCATCCTAAAGAGCACCCACAGGAAAGCTTCATTTTGCCCCGTGAGCCTGTGATTCAGACATGATCTTTCATTGAAAGTAAAATGATGATATAACTGGTCAGGAAAAAAAAAAAAAAACCCTTCCCATCTGTGCTTTTGGTGGTCCGAAGAAAGAAATAGGTTAATGGGTGACAGCTTTGGATGCTATAAAACAATTACCTTTTAAAACTCATAACTTCTTGTTTTATGGCTGCCTGTAGATTAATCAGGAGAAGGCAATGGCACCCCACTCCAGTGCTCTTGCCTGGAAAATCCCATGGACAGAGGAACCTGGTAGGCTGCAGTCCATGAGGTCGCACAGAGTCGGACACGACTGAAGCGACTTAGCATAGATTAATCAGCATCTGTTAAAAGTGAATTTTACAAACCCGACT
Source organism: Madoqua kirkii (assembly GCA_006408675.1). Lineage (NCBI taxonomy): Eukaryota > Metazoa > Chordata > Mammalia > Artiodactyla > Bovidae > Madoqua > Madoqua kirkii. The sequence goes on along the minus strand of SJYC01045553.1, from coordinate 21,391 downwards.
TACTAGCATTGCAAGATTGTATATCTTTACCAAAATTCGTTCTGTCCACTTTCTAAGCCAGAGACGAAACCATTCAGTGGATGGTGGGTCTTGCGCTCCGTTCCACTCTGAAGCTATGAAAGATGGAAATTATCTTTCTCCTCCCTCAAATTAAAGTGAGTGTCTTTGGTATTGCATGGTGCGATTTCACATTTCTAAATGACAACATTATCCAAGATTAGCCATCCAGTCAGGGCAGACCATGGCCGAATCCGGGAGAAACGCAGGGACACTGTGCCCTGGGGAGGTGGGGTGAGCTTCCCCGGCCCCCTGCCTTGTCACCGGTGTGTGCCGTCCCCCAGGTCCCCCCGCCCCGCACCCGTAGCACCCATGGCAGCTGGAGATGCGTGTCTGTGAACTCACCTTTCCTGCAAACACAAGAGCAAAGAGCAGCCCCCATGAGAAAATGCAAGCGAGTTACTTTCGAGGTGACGGTGAGTGGTTGGCCGAGTCGTCCAATGAGTGATGCTTTAAAAAAAGAAAGAAGACACCGTGTTACCCACCAGTCTCCGGAGGGAAGGAGAACCCGGTGACTGACACCCACCCCTGGGGCCTCGTCCGAGCAGCGTGGCCTTCGCTGGTCAGGGCCCCCTTGCCCCTCCCCAGCCCCCCGGGATTCCCTGGAGAGGGCACTCCAGCCCACGCCCCCTTCCTCCCCACTGATGCCAGCCTTCAGCGGGCTCCTGGCCCGTGTCTCGCCCTCAGCTGGCCGGTCAGCTGGGCTGTCTGCTGCCAGCCTCTCCGCCATCTTAGGAAGAAGCAGGTTACTCAACCGCCTTCCCAGACTCGGAGGCTCAGGTGAGCAACGTGTCTGTGGTCACATGACTTTAAACACGTGGCAGAACCAGCCAAAACTGACGGCTGCCTGACGGCAGAACCGATCCTGGACGACCTCCCTGCACCCCGAGCTCGGACACTGAGGCGTCCTCGTCCCCAGGCCGAGTCTGCTGGCCGGCAGCTGGCACCAGCGGCCCCAGCCTCCAGGTGTAGGCTGTGTGCCCTTGAACACAGAGGAAGTCTAGACACCCCCCTTCATGCCTGCGTGCTCAGCCGTGTCCCACTGTGTGACCCCTGGGCTGTAGCCCACCAGGCTCCTCTGTCCGTGGGTTTCTCCAGGCAAGAATCCCGGAGTGGGTCCCATGCCCTCCTCCAGGGCATCTCCCCACCCAGGCAGCTAACCCACGTCTCTCATATCTCCTGCACTGGCAGACAGGCTCCTTAACCAAAAGGCCCAAGTAACCTCGACGTCCCAACATTTCCGAGTCATTAGTTAAGACTGTTGGGCTCTGTGGGAGAAGGCAAGGGTGGGACAATTTGAGAGATCAGCACTGAAACGTGTATTACCATATGTGAAGCAGGTGACCAGTGCAAGTTGGGGGCGTGAAGCGAGGCACTCAGACTTCTGGGACAAACGAGAGGGACGGAGTGGGGAGGGAGGAGGAAGGGGCTTCAGGAGGAGGGGACAAGCATATGCTTGTGGCTGATTCATGTCGATGTATGGCAAGAACCGCCACAATATTGTACTTATCCTCCGATTAAAAGAGATTAGTTAATTTAAAAAAGAAAATAAAAAAGAAATATAAATGTAATATATGTCAATTGTACCTCAACAAACACACGTGCAACTCTTAAAATTCAAAAAATAATACTAACTGTATGCCTTTACAAACACATTCATAAAAATTATGAACTTAATTTCCCATTTTGAGCACTGGATAAAAAACAGAGAATTCTAACTTTTTTTTGCAAACATACTCTTCCTTCCAGACTCAGTAAAGATCACCCGCAGACAAACCGAAGTTCAAGGGCTACCTGAACCAGAGAAGACCCCCCACGGCCCCCTTGGCTCATTGTCTAAAGCGCGGCTTTGTTAATCCTCTCGGTTTCCAGCTGCCTCTCAACCCAGACCCTTAGAGACACTGAAAATATTTGTTTCCATGCTCTTGTATGATGGCATGTTTATTTCAATCCCAGTTCAGCCTCCAAGCGAAGGGGGGAGGCGTTCCATTTGCCAGTTTGGAGTCTCGTTTTAAAGACTTTGAGGAAATTAGAATTCCAACAAGATGGAAAGTTTACCTGTGTATCCTCAACGGCACGTATCGTGTGAATCTTGGAAGGAGAGAGCGGTCACTCTGTAAATGCTTAATCAAGCGCGCCGCTCGGAGACTCAGGTTCCCGCTGCAGGCAGTGTCCCGGTCTCACCAGCGTCCCGCTCTCGTTCAGTGAAGGAAGCTGGGCCTCCGGAAACGCAGTTCTGGTGGCGGCCTTTCTGGAATCCTCTGTCATCTGAACCTGTGACCTGACTTGACTTTGCTGTGCTTTGCTCGTTAGACTGTGTATAGCAAATGCTGAAAGGAGCGCAGCAGTTTCACTAAAACCTGTATGAAGCCGTCATCGAGCGTATGAGTGAAATCAGTCAAGAAGCATAAAATGCAAGGGCTGAAGAGAAATCAAAATCCACCTAACTCAGCCACTTCCTTTCACAGGCAGAAACTGAAGCAAGGAGACAAGGACTTGTTCAAGATGGTGCAGCCGGGACTTCACCGGTGGTCTGGTGGTTACGACCCTGTGTTCAGTGCAGGGGCGCAGGTCCGATCTCTGGTCAGGGAATGGAGATCTCACATGCCGAGTTATGTGGCCAAAAAGTAAACATTTTCTAGAAAGAGGGTGCAGCCGCCACATTTTGTTGCTGATGGGGTGCAAGGTGGTGAGGAGGGGGAGGGTTGGATGAACCTGGGAGCAGGTGTGGGTGATAATTGTGCCTCTTCCTCCCTCTGGGGCTATTACTCCCCAAGTCTCAGTGTTGTTGTCTGTATAATGGGGATGCTATTTATTTTCCAGACAATAAACAGAAGGCCGTATGTAAAATGCCTGGTTTATGGAGCACAGACTTGGAAATGTTCTCCTCCTTGTGGAAATTATTTCTGAAAAAGGCATCTTGAGCTGGGAGACATGGTGGGAGAGCCTGTCTCTTCCATCCCTCCTTGGGCAACGCTGGGCACTGTTACACAGCCACCGTGGAAGGCGTGACCTTCCATGACACACCCAGGGACTGCTCCTGGAGGGCTGATCTCTCAGAGCTCCCTGAATATGTGAGTGCCCGAAGTGACACCCCTTCTGGGCCCGTGGCCTCTCCTGCTCACTGATGACTCGTTAGTTCAGAGCACTCGGGTCTTTCCAAATCCAGCTTCCTAACGCAACCTTACACACCAGCGGCCTGCCTCCTGCTGCACACCACGAGCAGCAGTGAAGGTCTGCACACCTCTGGAGAGCAGGAGGCCCCTCGCTCTCCGCGTGGTCAAGGAAATGCAGAGCATCAGCTTCCAAAGATTTTTTAAAACTTTTCCCCCCTGGATACGAGGAAATTTCTGTTCATCTCGGAAAGCACCAGTCCAGAGAAACATACAAAAGGAAATGAAAATCATTCATGAGCCTACCAACCAGAGAAGTTTACCAGCTTTTCTCACATTTGGGATCATATTGTAATAGAAATTCTAACACACTTTCTAAGGCCTGTTTTTTCTGTTGTCATTAGATATTTTTCTACAATATCTTTCCTTAGAGGCTGAAGCTTAAGCCTATCCGTGTTTGACAGAAAAAAGACATTACCACGAAATCATGAGTGATCAAAGGAAAAATTAGGGCACTTCTCTTGAATGAATTAACTATATTGTGGATCAGTTAACCCAAGCAACCAGTTTTTGCTACGTCATAAAGTTTTGGAATTTTGTCATTTGGATGACAATGCAAAATTTCTATTCAGCTTCAGATGATACCTGTTACATAACTTAGTGCAATAGGCTAATTCATAGCTCAGTCTAAAAAAAAAAGGCAGTCTCTCTGTTATAATCAAGCAAACAATAGAACAGAAGCACAGGAAGTACTCCAAAATATATATAATTATGGAGACAAGAGACATTTCAGAGAAAACAGGAAGACTGTGTAGGAACGATTAGCTCCAGCGCAGAGACAGTAAGCCACCGAGATGTGTGGGGTCTGCTTCCTGTGGTCCGGGAACCGGGTGCGTAGCCTGCGGGGGGGACGGGCAGTGAGAGCAAGGGCGGGGCCAGGAGCGCCACCCCGTCCTGCTGGGTGAGCCCCGGGCTCTTGCTCATCTCAAGTATTTCTTTCTTCTTTTTCAAAAGAATCTGCTTGCAGTGCAGGAGCTCAATCCCTGGGTCGGGAAGATCCCCTGGAGAAGGAAATGGCAAGCTCCAGTATCCTTGCCTGGAAAATCCCCTGAACAGAGGAGCCTGGTGGGCTACCGTCCATGGGGTCGCAGAGTCTGGCACGATTGAGCGACTAACACTTACTTACTCACTTACAGTTGATTTACGGAAAACGGCACAGCAACCCACTCCAGTACTCTGGCCTGTTGAATCCCATGGATGAAGGAGCCTGGCAGGCTACAGTCCATGGGGTCGCAGAGAGTTGGGCATGACTAACTGAGCAGACTGTGTATAGTTGGTTTACAACGTTGTGTTAATTTCCTTTTTTGTTGTTGTTTTGAGTGAGCGTTTTATTTTTTTAAATTACTTTTTATTGGAAACAAGTCTGTGCATTTCTACTGTACAATAAAGTGACTCAGTTATACATAGATGTGCATTCTTTTAAAATGTACTTTTCCATCTTGCTTTATCACAGGATACTGAATGTGTGCTGGGTGGCATCACCTTGCTGTCTTTCCATGTTGATGAGCAGCAGGACCGTGCCGGGCTGGGGGCACAGAGTTGAGGCTGGCCTCTGCTCTGCAGGACTCAGCTGTGGCGGGACAGGCAGGGGACAGACCCCTGCTGACGTCGCCGTTCGGGATGAAGTGTCTTGGGCTCACAGAGGGTCTCGGGTGTGGAGGGTCTCCCAGACGGTATCTGAACCACGCCCGGAAGCAGCTACACAGCTGGGCCAGCACCCATGTGAGTTCCAGAGGAGCCCACCCCGAGCCGCGTCGTCAAGACCACCGCCCCTGCCCTCAGCCCTCTCATTTGCCCGCGTCTTCCCCCAAGGTGCCCACAGTCCCCCCCGGGGATGGGCTCACAGAGGCGGAGACCCGGCAGGAGTCACTGACGCCCGAGACCGGTCTGAGCGGCACACACGCCTGTTTGCAAATCTGGTCTCAACGCCTCTCACTTGCAACAACTGCACGTTCTCTTCGCTTCGCTCCTTCCTCTGAGAAAAGCCCTCCTGGTCTGGGTGGTGGCGCGTGTGCCCCGGCCATCCTGCAGCCGGAACCTGAGCGGCGCGGCCAGACGGGGACCCCGCCACCCAGACGGGGGCGCGTGAGACGCGGCCCGTGCCCCCCACGCAGCGGGCTCGCTTTCTGAACGGCAGCCAGCGAAGAGCCTTCAACAGCCCGCAGGGTTTGCAGAGGAAACAGTGCATCCGAGGGGTCGAGACAGGCAGATGCACAGCAAAGCAGAGCTGCTTTTCACAGTTGCGGGACGAACTGGAAGGTGTGGGACTGGAAAGCTTGTGTCTTCACACGACAGGCATTTTTTGTCGCTGGTGGTGATGGTGGGGTTTTCTGTCTTGGAGCCACTGTTTCAACCTGCCCTCTAAAGACGCTTGGCTTGAGGATGCTGTCAGCCGCCCAGCCGCCCCCAGGGCCTTTCTCAGCCCTGTTTTCACTTCAGCCACAGAGCAGGGCTGCACCGCACTGCCCTCTTTTAAGAAAACCGGAAACTAATACAGCAAACAGGCAGTGCCTAGGAGGGGAATTAAGACAAAACCAGGGTGCTTGGTTCAGGGGCCGGCTCTCAGTCCTTGCCAGCAGGCTGAGACTACTTTTTATTGGAAACAAGTCTGTGCATTTCTACTGTACAATAAAGTGACTCAGTTATACATAGATGTGCATTCTTTTAAAATGTACTTTTCCATCTTGCTTTATCACAGGATACTGAATGTGTGCTGGGTGGCATCACCTTGCTGTCTTTCCATGTTGATGAGCAGCAGGACCGTGCCGGGCTGGGGGCACAGAGTTGAGGCTGGCCTCTGCTCTGCAGGACTCAGCTGTGGCGGGACAGGCAGGGGACAGACCCCTGCTGACGTCGCCGTTCGGGATGAAGTGTCTTGGGCTCACAGAGGGTCTCGGGTGTGGAGGGTCTCCCAGACGGTATCTGAACCACGCCCGGAAGCAGCTACACAGCTGGGCCAGCACCCATGTGAGTTCCAGAGGAGCCCACCCCGAGCCGCGTCGTCAAGACCACCGCCCCTGCCCTCAGCCCTCTCATTTGCCCGCGTCTTCCCCCAAGGTGCCCACAGTCCCCCCCGGGGATGGGCTCACAGAGGCGGAGACCCGGCAGGAGTCACTGACGCCCGAGACCGGTCTGAGCGGCACACACGCCTGTTTGCAAATCTGGTCTCAACGCCTCTCACTTGCAACAACTGCACGTTCTCTTCGCTTCGCTCCTTCCTCTGAGAAAAGCCCTCCTGGTCTGGGTGGTGGCGCGTGTGCCCCGGCCATCCTGCAGCCGGAACCTGAGCGGCGCGGCCAGACGGGGACCCCGCCACCCAGACGGGGGCGCGTGAGACGCGGCCCGTGCCCCCCACGCAGCGGGCTCGCTTTCTGAACGGCAGCCAGCGAAGAGCCTTCAACAGCCCGCAGGGTTTGCAGAGGAAACAGTGCATCCGAGGGGTCGAGACAGGCAGATGCACAGCAAAGCAGAGCTGCTTTTCACAGTTGCGGGACGAACTGGAAGGTGTGGGACTGGAAAGCTTGTGTCTTCACACGACAGGCATTTTTTGTCGCTGGTGGTGATGGTGGGGTTTTCTGTCTTGGAGCCACTGTTTCAACCTGCCCTCTAAAGACGCTTGGCTTGAGGATGCTGTCAGCCGCCCAGCCGCCCCCAGGGCCTTTCTCAGCCCTGTTTTCACTTCAGCCACAGAGCAGGGCTGCACCGCACTGCCCTCTTTTAAGAAAACCGGAAACTAATACAGCAAACAGGCAGTGCCTAGGAGGGGAATTAAGACAAAACCAGGGTGCTTGGTTCAGGGGCCGGCTCTCAGTCCTTGCCAGCAGGCTGAGACCTGCTCTGCGGACCGCGGCCAGCACCCCTGTCTTGCTTCTGGCGGGGCCTGGGGACCATTGACCCAGAGGCTCACTTCCAAGAAACAGGGCGATGTCATACATGCCCCCAGAAGTCTCCACACCTGGGCAGGTGTGTGCAGTGGGGTGCATCCTGAGAACAGCTTGGACTGTGTATGCACATGGCCATCCACGAACTGATCTCGAAACACAGGATCCGTGCCCTTGATGTCACGGACACACTATTGCTCAGGCCAAACATGCCCAGATGACTCGATCGCCCCCCAAGTGTCCTCTGTCCTCCTCACCTTGCTCCTGAGAAACAGCCTCGCTCTGAAGGGAAGGCACTGACAGACTGGGCTTCAGGGCTTCGGTCCTTGGCGTTAGAGGGGATGGGGGCTTCCCAAGACCCCTCATGGCTGTGATGCTATCTGACCAGGCAAGTTGGAAGTGTGAGGTGTTCGAATGGCCCACAGGCTTACCCAGCAGTGTGACTGTCCCAGAGGACTTTGGAGATAGTCCCTTGAAGGATAATCGGTGAAGCGATGGACAGTCCCTGGAGGGAGAGAGGGACCACTGGAGGGTGAGGATGAGTCTCTGTGCCCCTGGCTGCCACCTGGATGTCCACCTAAGCTGGGGACCGAGGAGCCACCTGGCCCTGGAGGGCTGCCGGAGGGAGTCTGAGGGGCCCCTGGGGAGCCTTCCTGCTGATCCCTGCTGATCCTGCAGGTCTGCCCCGGACACCCCCCTTGAAGATCCCCTTCTCTGAGCAGCGCTCACCACGTTACCACAGGACTCATCCTTCTGCCCACTCTCTCGGGAGTAGGGCCGTCTCCCACTGTCTCTGAACCTCTGTGTCGTACACCTGAAATGCACACGATGCTGTACATTGACTTTATATTTCAGGGTTTTTTTATAAAAAAAGAAGCAAAAGTGAAAGCCCTGGGAGAGAGTCTTTTTAAAAAAGATTCCTCCATGCAAGCTTGTGGGTTGACAGCTCATGTCTCTTAATCACCAGATAACATCCCATGGACTGAATAGACCAAGTCTGTTGATCTTGTTAAATAAAGAAAATGACATTGGGGGCGGGGGGAGGTGAAAAGAAAATGCTTTCTTCGTCCGTGAAGCTTTTTCTCTTGTTTCTCTTCCCTCCTGCCTTAACCAAAGCAATAAAAGGCTTAAATGTAATGAAGCTGGACGTCGGCGAGCCACGGGGTCACTACAGAGTACGCCTTCACGTTCCTGTTTCGGTGGGGGGCCGCCCCAAGGGTACGTATAAATGCTCCATGACCTCACTTATTAAAAATAGAGCAGGTCTGCACTGCCCTCTCACAGGGCAGCCTGGAGCACCGCCTGCAGCTGCTGCGCCGCATTCCCTAAAACCACTCCAGGGCATGACCCATTAGAGGCGTCCAATTCAGCACGCATCTTCCCAGCTCTCCTAGAGCTCAAGGTAGGTGGGCTCACTGGGCGCCTGGTGGGATCTCCAGCACCCAGGAGTCCAGACTGAGCCGGGGAGGAGCCACACCGGCCAGAGGTCCGCTGGCTGACACCTCGCTTCCGTGCCTGACCCACAGCCCTGAGCCACTGGCCGCATTCAGCTGGGCTTTGATTTTAAGATGCGCAACACTTTGTTCTGGAAAAGCTGTTTGAATGAAATGTTTTCAGTGAGCCTTTTACTCTGCTGCTGTCGCTGCTAAGTCACTTCAGTTGTGTCCGACTCTGAGTGACCCCGTAGACGGCAGCCCACCAGGCTCCCCCGTCCCTGAGATTCTCCAGCCAAGAACACTGGAGTGGGCTGCCATTTCCTTCTCCAATGCGTGAAAGTGAAAAGTGAAAGTGAAGGCGCTCAGTCGTGTCCGACCCTCAGCGACCTCATGGACCGCAGCCCACCAGGCTCCTCCGTCCATGGGATTTTCCAGGCAAGAGTACTGGAGTGGGCTGCCGTTGCCTTCTCTGTTTACCCAGCTAGCTCACAGCAAAACAAAACAGACCTCAAAACATGTGCTAATTGTAGCCTTAGTGGCCAGCCCCTGCCTGCTTGCTTCGGAAGGAATCCAGTCTTTCCCATATTGGGGAAGGGTGTGAATCACGTGTGCGTCTAAGAGAAAGCTCTGGGTGGCTGAGTGCCGGCCCCAGGTGACCCGTGGCCTTGAAACCCGAGACAGGACAAGGGAAGCCCAGGATGGAGGCCAAGCTGGCCGGTGGGGCTCAGGACCCTCCCGTGGGGACCACAGGAGAAGGGCAGCTCTCTGCTCCATCTGGCCCACTGGGCCACTCGCCTACCCTGCCCTGCCCTCCTGCCCACCGTCCAGCTAGCCATCTGCACATTCCTGAGCCGCTGATACTTGACCCAAGACCTCCACAGGACCCCTGAAATTTTAAAACAACAGCAACAACCTCCTTTCAATTATCCACAATAATGAGGTCGCAAGGCTGAGCAAAGGACAAAGAGGATAAGACGAGAACTTCCTGAATCCCTCCTGGGGGTTCTGATGTTTTGATTCTTCTGTAGCAGGAGGTGCAGCCGCTCATATTAGTGCAAAGAATGAGTTCGCAGCTCAGAGAAGTCAATCAAATCACTTAGAGTTGCACAGCAGATAGTTAAAAGGAGAAGTGATCTATACCCGCGTCTGTCAACCTAGCATCTTTTCTCTTTACAAAGCCCTACTGTCTGAGGACAAAGCCTGTTACTACTGTTGATTTAACTTATCACAAGCCTCTTAAAAATTAATAGGCCAAAATGCCAAGTCTGCTTTCTTTTGTTCAGAATGCTTAGTGAAAGAGTGAAACGGTGTACCTGATGGAAAAGCTGGGCAGCAGAAGAAAACCAGGGAAAGCTTCAACACGGTGCAAGTGTTTCCTAAACACAAAGAGTCCTCTAGGGCCAAATCGCATCTCCAAGAGGCCAGCCAGGAACGCTCCTCAGCCTCTGTTCTTGCTCTCATAGGACCTTGAGGTGGTCCAAGACACTCCCCAGCTCAAGCCATGGGTGTGCCTTGTTACTGAAACAAAAATCTCCCAGCAGATCACACTGACACTTAATGGTGTTAAGCAGGAGTGAGCTGGGGGCTCGAGGAGTCAGTGAGAAGGCGAAATGGTCGCAGTCACTCAATTTCCTGCTCTAACAGGTGCAGACAGGCCTTGCCAGGCAGATCCTCACTTCCAGGCGCTCCCAGAGGCAAAGCCGAGGCTCCCCCTTCTGTGGCCACTTTCCACTAGAAGGGCATCTCTCCTCTTGAGAGGTAGCAGATGTCGGAACCCGGATGTCACTTCCAGGACAGAGGTCTTTTTTTTTTATTTTAATTGAGATATAATCGACATAAACCCTGTGTGAGTTTAAGGGCTATTGACTGTTTGGTTTTATGCACGTATTTATTGCAACATGAGTCCCCTCAGGGTTAGCTAACACCTCCATCATGTCACATACTGTCATTTCCTTTTTCGTCGTGAGCACAATTAAGACCTTAGTCTCAGCAGTTTTGGAGTTTATGGTACAGCATTGGAGACTGTGATCATTAAATCCCCAGGTCTTATTTATGGACTATTCCCAACTGTGCCCTAAGCAGCAGCCCCTTCCTGTTCAGCACGAGGAGCTCTGCTCAGTGGTCTGGAATAACCTATACGGGAGAGAATCTGAAAAGGACTGTGTGTATATGCGTGGATAACTGAATCACTTTGCTGTACATCTGAGACTGACACAGCACTGCAAATTCAGTTCAGTTCAGTTCAGTTGCTCAGCCGTGTCCAACTCTTTGCGACTCCATGAATCTCAGCATGTCAGGCCTCCCTGTCCATCACCAACTCCCGGAGTCCATTCAGACTCACGTCCATTGAGTCAGTGATGCCATCCAGCCATCTCATCCTCTGCCGTCCCCTTCTCCTGCCCTCAATCCCTCCCAGCATCAGGGTCTTTTCTAGTGAGTCAACTCTTCGCATGAGGTGGCCAAATACTTCAATAAAATATATATGTATTTAAATTTTAAAAAGAAAAATACTTTCTTACTCTTCTTCCATTTCCATACAAAGTAAGTCCTTAAGATACTGGGGACTTTGGCATCTGACAACAATAGTCAAAAGTTACGTTTTCATATCGAAAAGCCAAAATCCATCTCTGGCTTTAGTGTAGTGCCCTTTATTATTTCTGAAGAAACCGCTGTGTTCCGTGGAATTCCAGGGCAGGGGAATGCTTTGCACACAGTCTGTCCCAAATATTTGCTCATTTGGTTTAGCTGTAACGCCCTCTCTGGAAATTCTCTTACTTATAATACCCTTTCTGGAAAATCACCTATAGGACTTTACACTTGACTTACTTATTAGGTAAGAAAGTAAATATCTCTTGTTTGCTTTTTTCTGGTTTTATTTCCAGGATTAGAAAATACCTATTTCCTTTGTTAGCTCTCTTTCTTGAGAAATCCCATACTTAAAATGTTCATAAAGTATTTCAAACTTGCGTACTTTCTGATCTAAAAGATGGAGAACTAATTTTTCTGTGGACTTTTCTTGCCATTAGGAAACCCCGTCACACTACCTCTAGGGCAGATAATTACCGTTATAATTACCATTATCTGCCATTTCGCTGTGTACAGAAAGAGCTTGCCGAGTGGCCAGCTTGGGTGCCAGGGCATTTAGCTGTGCTCAGAGAGCCTAGCCCGACCTTTCCTGACATCTTCTTTCTCTTTCACACCTGAAGAGACATCTGCAGGTCTGCATCCTGCTGGTCACCGTGGTCCTACTAGCTGCTTCTTGGGAAAGCATAAGGGGACATCACAAGTGCCAGAGAGGCTGCGACATGAAGACAGCGTTCATCGTGAGACGATGAGAACAGCTGTCACGGGGAGGAAGGCAGGTGTGAACACTAGTGACCCCGAGTCCAGAGGCGGTTCCAAGCAGGGAGCACGTGTCAATGGCATAAGTAAACACGCCGGCCCACGCAGCTTTGTTTTCTTTTAATTAAGTGGGGGAGATGACCTTACTCCTCCGAGGCTGCTCTCAGAGCTCCTGATTTACTGCCGTGGGAGCGGAGCTGAGGTTAGCGAGCTGGCCGGCCTCCTCCCTGAAGGGTCTTTGGATGACGCTCTTGGAAAGACAACGTGCTCAGTGGATGAGATCCACTGTGGCAGGGACTGTTTGTCTGGATGGAGCATCTGGATAAATTCATCACAAACAGAAAGTGAGTTTTCCTAAGTATAGAAACCATAGCGGTGTTAAGGCTCCACATTTCAAAACCAGGTGAGGGGCTTTGAACCGTCCGCTCTCCTCGCTGGTTTCTTCCTCACGTTGATGCTCTGGATTAGGAGCTGCCCCCACGAACAGAAGCGGAGCGCACAGAGGCAGTCCCCCTCTGTCGCCGTCACCCGCTGGTCCTGGGGGCTCACCCCCGAGGGAAGGCTGGGGCTCCTCTCAGTATGTCTTACCGGCTTCCCTTTCCATTTCACGGAAGATGGATTGACGTTCAGTTTCTAACCCTTTATCGCATCGCCGTCTTCTTTAGAAGATCCTGCTATGCTCCTTTTGAGACGTCTTCGCCTATTGTCCCCATTCTTCACTTTCCTTGACTCTCTTCTTTACGAGCTTAGAGCACTCCCTTCTCCCTGCCTTCTATCTCTTCTTATTTAAATCTCCCTCCCAACATGATTCTCCCTCTTCGTCCCTGACTGTGGCCCCACCTCCCTGGCTGTGCTGGCTCTGGGTTACGCCGCCCTTTGGTGTCTTCATCCCTCTGGTTGGCGCTGAAGCCTCACGGGCTGTGTCTTGTGGGTGCTGCGAATGGGTGTGCCTGTCAGCTGCTGTCTGCAGGAACATCGCTTCCCTCCCTTACTCTGCTTTACCTGAGAGTAAGATGGCATGGGAGTATTCTGCCCTCCGTTTCTGTTGCTCATTTCCACCAGAGGTGAGTTTTTCTGTTTTCAGGAGGGAAAGAGTGAAAGAGTGAGTTGCTTAGTTGTGTCCGACCCTCTGCGACCCCGTGGACTGTAGCCGGCCAGGTTCCTCTGTTCACAGGATTCTCCAGGCAAGAAGGTTGGAGTGGGTTGCCATTTCCTTCTCCAGGGGATCTTCCTGACACAGGGATCCAACCGAAGTTGCCTGCACTGCAGGCAGAGTTTTTACTGTCTGGGCTACTAGGTAGATCAATTCAAAGAGCCTTTTGATATCAATGTATGGCAGAACCAATACAATACTGTAAAATAATTAGCCTTCCAAAACAAATTAATTAACTAATTTAAAAACAAAGAGCCTTTCGAGCTCCCCGGCTCTAGAGCACCCTCTTCTCTGGTTTTGGCGAATGATCAGCGTGTGGCTGGTCCCTGCTCAGGCTTCCTGGCTGTGCTCACCAGGCTTCAGAGACAAGCAAGCATGAAAAAGAGCCTTCAAGACCCCACAGCCACACGCTGCACCCACACACACACTCTCTCTCTCTCTCTCTCACACACACATACACACACACACACACACTGGTGGTTCATGCTTGGATGCACACACACGTGCGCAAATCACTTTATGCTTTTCTCTTAAATCCACACAACAAATGTCCTTTTATGATACATGTGAAGAGCACTCTCACTGGCCTCATTCTATTAATAGAGACCAATTAAGTGAATGCGTCCTCTGGCGAGTCTTAATTCCTGGAAGATCATATTTCACTGAACTTCGACATTCACTTCCATCTTTACCAAGCTGGAATGAAAGTGAAACCCATTATGGTTATTACAAGAAGGGCGTCTTTGCAAAGGAAAGAATATTCTTTCCTTTCCCTCACAGAGATGATTCTTTGCTAGAGGAGGGACTTAGGGTGCCGCCCGCTAGAGACCATGGGAAGCAGTATGGCCTTGAATTTCAGGAAGTCTTGTCTAGTCTTATTATAATGTCTGTACCACCCCACATCGAGTCTCTGATGTACAGCAGGTCTCAGGCATGGATTGTCTTAAAGTATCAATTTTGAAACTCAACCCGTTCTAGAATGACCGTTGTTATTTAGTCACGAAATCGTGTCCAACTCTTTTGGGACCCCATGGACTGTAGTCCCCCGGGTTCTTCTGTGGGATTTTTCCAGGCAAGAATACTGGAGTGGGTTGCCATTTCCTTGCCTGGGGGTTCTTCCCGACCCAGCGATTGAACCCCTGCCTCCTGCATTGTAGGCGAATTCTTCACCACTGAGCCGCCCGGTGAGTCACCTTAAACGGCCAAAGATGATTCTAGTTGCAGGCAGAGTTGAGAGGCACTGACAGAAAACACAGACCAGCAGGAAAGACCAAGAGAAATGAGGCGCAGCCGTGGAGTCTTAACAGAGATCTGGCCTTGGCCAGCGCGTAACAGGGCGGCGTTGCATGCTCTTAACTAAGGGGCTTGCAGGATCCCGTGTTTTTTAAAGACAACAGGTCACAGTGGACGAAAGCGGGACAAGAATCCAAGTACGGCCACTGTGGAGATGACTGCGGAACTACTCTGCATCTGTGCCCCAGAGGGAGGGAGGGAGGGTCACGGGAGCGTCCCCTGAAGTGAGGAGGTCTGGGGCCGCCCCAGCTGAGTTCGGTCTCAGCCGGCTCCAGCTCTTTGTGACCCCGTGGACTGCAGCACCCCAGGCTTCCCCGTTGAACAGAATCGCTCGGCTTTGGTTACTAAGTAGAATAAGGAAAAGAGGAGGAGTCAGGGTTGACCGGAGGGTGACTGTCGAGATGACGCTGCCTCCTTCAGAAGCAGAGCGGAGCCGGACTGGATCCTGTGGGCTGGGGCCGTGTGCCTGCGGGGCCGGGAGGCTGGAGAGCTCCACCCGGCAGATACACTATAGCCTGGAGTTAGAGAGCTCTCAGCTGGACACTGTCTGAGTTCAGGGGTGTGTAAGCGGCCCCAGGAGCCACGTGGGTGGATGAGAAGCTGCTAGAAGAACAGGCTGAGTTTCAGAAGGAGAGTCTGGCGAGAGAGCCCAGGGCCTGTGACAGGCAGGCGCGGGAGTGAGGAAGCAAGCCCACGAAGGCCAGAGGACCAAGGTGCCGGGAGGCGAACGGGGTCCCCAGGGCCAGCGTGGAGACGCTGGGACAGGGTGGGGATGGAGGGCCACGCCGCTCGGACCGCGATGGGCGCAGAAGAGCACCCGGGACCTGCAGGGAGGCGGGCCTCGTCCCGCACGTCCGGGCGCTGAGTCTCCGCTTCTCGCTGGCTCCCCGGGGCACCTCTGCTACCAGACGCTGAGCAGCTCAGACCCGGGGATTTGCGCTGGCTGGGAGGTGAGACAGGAGCCAGAAGGGACCTTCCAGAAGGTGGAATCCTGGGTGTTTGGCGTCGGGAGGGGTTTGCATGAAGATGGAAGGCTGGCTCCCAACTCACGTCCTGAGAAAGGCCGTGAGGAAAGGAAGGCTCAGAAGAACGGACGGAGCCATGGAAAGGTTCACAACCAGAGAAGCGGACTTTCAGCACCTGTGACCACAGAGGGTGCGCAGACACAGCCGGGGAGGGGCTTCTGAGCGCCGGCGGGAGCTGGGGCTTCAGGGACCACCCGGGTCTCCTCTTGCCCCAGCTGATGCTGGAACCAGGGCCAAAGTCCGTGGCGAGGGATCCCAGGCCCCATGTGAGCAGGTGGGGAGGGATCTGCTAGGCTAATGACTAGGTCAAGCCCTGTCTCTATCTCACGGACCCTGGCAGCTTTCTTCTGCCTCTAGTGCTAAAGAGTCCGCCTGCCAGTGCAGGAGAGTAAGAGATGCCAGTCCAATCCCTGGGTCAGGAAGATCCCCTGGAGGAGGGCGTGGCAACCCACTCCAGGATTCTTGCCCAGAGACTCCCATGGACACTGGAGCCAGGCGGGCTACAGTCCATGGGGTCACAGAGAGACATGACTGTCTCAGACGCGACTGACATGACTCAGCACACGTGCACTAAGCAGAAAGCTTTCTCTAATAGCCTGAGAAGTGAAAGCCGCTCAGTCACGTCCAACTCTTTGCGACCCCGTGGACTGTCCAGTTCATGGGACTCTCCAGGCCAGAATACTGGATGAGGCAGCCTTTCCCTCCTCCAGGGGACTCTTCCCAGCCCAAGGATCTAACCCAGGTCTCCCGCATTGCAGGCGGATTCTTTACCAGCTGAGCCACCAGGGAAGCTGAACCAGCACAGACTTTCAGTTTCTCTAATAGCCTGAGAAGTGAAAGCCGCTCAGTCACGTCCAACTCTTTGCGACCCCGTGGACTGTCCAGTTCATGGGACTCTCCAGGCCAGAATACTGGATGAGGCAGCCTTTCCCTCCTCCAGGGGACTCTTCCCAGCCCAAGGATCTAACCCAGGTCTCCCGCATTGCAGGCGGATTCTTTACCAGCTGAGCCACCAGGGAAGCTGAACCAGCACAGACTTTCAGAAGAACCACTTCCTTCCTTTCCCACAAGTCACTGGGGGAGGGGGCATGTTACTTCCCAATCGCTGCTGGAACAAGCAACCTCACACCTGGCGGTAAATTTGCATTTTTTATCTTGGTGTCTTGCAGGTGAGGAGTCCAAGATGGGTCGCACAGGGCTGAAGTCAGGATGTTTGCAGGGCTGCCCCAATCAATCCCAAGGCCGGCAGCGGCCATAGAGCCTGCACAGGGTGTCTCTCAGACTCTGAACCCCTAGCCATCACACAGGCCCACTGGGTCATCTGGCGCTCTCCCATCTCAGGGTCAGCCGGTCAGCAACTTTATCCCATCTACATGTTCTGGAGACCGGTGTAGACACCGGTGGGGTCCATTACCCTGTCTACCCCAAAAGGATACACTGTCAATATTTCCTAAGGAAAAAAATGGGTCTTTCCTAATGTCCACACATCTGAAAGGCCATGTTAGTGTGCTGCTGCTGCTGCTGCTGCTGCTAAGTCGCTTCAGTCGTGTCCGACTCTGTGCTACTCCATAGACAGAAGCCCACCAAGCTCCCCTGTCCCTGGGATTCTCCAGGCAAGAACACTGGAGTGGGGTGCCATGCCTTCTCCAACACATGAAAGTGAAAAGTGAGAGTGAAGTCACTCAGTTGTGTCCGACTCTTAGCGACCCCATGGACTGCGGCCCACCAGGCTCCTCCGTCCCTGGGATTCTCCAGGCAAGAGTACTGGAGTGGGGGGCCATCACCTTCTCTGATGTTAGTGTACTACTTTATGGTAAAAGCCTGTGCACTCTTTCAACTGGCTAAAAACTAAGGACCAGACACTTCACTTACAGTAAGAATTCAGTGAAGTGACACTAGAACTGGAATAGGGAAATGATGGGCGATGTGGGCTTGGGGTGTTCACTATTCAAGTTGACTTACAGCCAAACCAGATGGCTCCTAACATTTTTAGGAAAAGCCAGGTAATGAAAAGGATACACTTGAATATTACAGGAATGCTATTATGGTTTTCAGCTTCTACCAGCTAGGGAATGAATAAACAGAATTTTAGGAATTTAGTTAACAGGCTTAATCGATAATTAACTTTTTTACTTGTGTGTGTGTGTGTGTGTGTGTGTGTGTGTGTGTGTGCTAAGTAGTTTCAGTTGTGTCTGACTCTTTGCGACCCCAGGGATTGTAGCAACCAAGCTGCTCTGTCCATGGAATTCTCCAGGCAGGAATACTGGAGAGGGGTGCCATGCTTCTCTTCAGGGGATCTTCCCAACCCAGGGATGGAGCCCACGTCTCCTGAGTCTCCTGCATGGCAGGCAGATTCTTTCCTGGCGAAGATGTAGACCACTAGGGAAGTCCACATCCATACATACGTTTACACAAATAGTAAAATTGCCGTGGTAGCATAGCAATTTATTAAATATTTGATCTTTCAGATCTGCTGTGGGTCCATTCACTGCCACAAACACATAATAATTGCTAATTAGGGATAGAGTTTTAGTCATAAAAACTCCTAGCTCTACATTTCTTAGGAAAAATTGTGCAGGGCCATATAAGTGTGAAAAATCCTGAATTAAAGTTACTCATGCTCTTCACTGAAGCCTTGCTTAAGAGGCTCGATGTGTCCATTTTCACGGTGACTCTCACAGGGGCTTCTGGGCTACCTCGTTCCAGAGCTTTCTTTGAAGACCAAGTGTTTGTTTCACAGTGAAAAGTCTAAGGCATTAACCAATGAATGTTTTTCACAGGTAAGAATATGTGGGGTGAAAGTGTTAGCCACTCAGTTCAGTTCAGTTCAGTCGCTCAGCCGTGTCCAACTCTTTGCGACTCCATGAATCTCAGCATGTCAGGTCTCCCTGTCCATCACCAACTCCCGGAGTTCACTCAGACTCATGTCCATTGAGTCCGTGATGCCATCCAGCCATCTCATCCTCGGTCATCCCCTTCTCCTCCTGCCCCCAATCCCTCCCAGCATCAGAGTCTTTTCCAATGAGTCAACTCTTCGCATGAGGTGGCCAAAGTACTGGAGTTTCAGCTTTAGCATCAGTCCTTCCAAAGAACACCCAGGGCTGATAAAGATGGTGATGGACAGGGAGTCCTAGTGTGCTGCAATTCATGGGGTCACGAAGAGTTAGACACGACTGAGCGACTAAACTGAACTGATACTGTATTGGCATTTTTCTTTCTTACTTCACTCTGTATTATAGGCTCCCGTTTCATCCACCTCATTAGAACTGATTCAAATGTATTCTTTCTCATGGCTGAGTAATATTCCATTGTGCATATGTACCACAGCTTTCTTATCCACTGGTCTGCCGATGGACATCTAGGTTGCAGTGCTGTGATGAACATTGGAATACACGTTTCTCTTTCAATTCTGATTTCCTTGGTGTGTATGCCCAGCAGTGGGACTGCTGGGTCATACGGCAGTTCCATTTCCATTTTTCTAAAGGACTCAACACTGTTCTCCATAGTGGCTGTACTAGTTTGCATTCCCGCCAACAGGGGGAAAAGAGTTCCCTTTTCTCCACACCCTCTCCAGCATTTATTGTTTGTAGATTTTAGGATAGCATCCATTCTGACCAGTGTGAGATGGTACCTCATTGTCGTTTTGATTTGCATTTCTCTGATAAACATCTTTTCATGTGTTTGTTAGCCATTCGTCTGTCTTCTTTGGAGAAATGTCTGTTCAGTTCTTTGGCCCATTTTTTGATTGGGTCATTTAATTTTCAGGAATTGAGCTGCAGGAGTTGCTTATATATTTTTGAGATTAATTCTCTGTCAGTTGCTTTGTTTGCTATTATTTTCTCCCATTCTGAAGGCTGTCTTTTCACCTTGCTCATAGTTTCCTTAGTTGTTTAAAAGCTTTTAATTTTCTTTCAAGGAGTAAGCGTCTATTAATTTCATGGCTGCAGTCACCATCTTCAGTGATTTTGGAGCCCCACAAAATAAAGTATGACACTGTTTCCACTGTTTCCCCATCTATTTCCCATAAAGTGATGGGACCGGATGCCATGATCTTCATTTTCTGAATGTTGAGCTTTAAGCCAACTTTTTCACTCTCTTCTTTCACTTTCATCAAGAGGCTTTTTAGCTCCTCTTCACTTTCTGCCATAAGGGTGGTGTCATCTGCATATGTGAAGTTATTGATACTTCTCCCTGCAATCTTGACTCCAGCTTGTATTTCTTCCAATCCAGCATTTTTCATGATGTACTCTGCATAAAAGTTAAATAAGCAGGGTGACAATATACAGCCTTGATGTACCTTTTCCTATTTGGAACCAGTCTGTTGTTGCATGTCCAGTTCTAACTGTTGCTTCCTGACCTGCATACAGATTTCTCAAGAGGCAGGTATCCATGTCCAGTTCTAACTGTTGCTTCCTGACCTGCTTACAGGTTTCTCAAGAGGCAGGTCAGGTGGTCTGGTATTCCCATCTCTTCCAGAATTTTGCACAGTTGATTGTGATCCACACAGTCAAAAGCTTTGGCATAGTCAATAAAGCAGAAATAGATGTGTTTCTGGAATTCTCTTGCTTTTCCCATGATCCAGTGGATGTTGGCAATTTGATCTCTGGTTCCTCTGTCTTTTCTAAAACCAGCTTGAATATCAGGGAGTTTACAGTTCATGTATTGCTGAAGACGCTCAGTGGTGTCCAACTCTTTGTGACCCCATGGACTATAGCCTACCAGGCTCCTCTTCCACGGGATTCTCCAGGCAAGAATCCTGGAGTGGGTAGCCATTTCCTCCTCCAGGG
Organism: Madoqua kirkii; assembly: GCA_006408675.1. Classification (NCBI taxonomy): domain Eukaryota; kingdom Metazoa; phylum Chordata; class Mammalia; order Artiodactyla; family Bovidae; genus Madoqua; species Madoqua kirkii. The sequence continues at coordinate 1,244 of SJYC01045553.1, read as the reverse complement.
GAACTTCCTGACTCAGAGATCAAACTCAGGACTCTTGCATTGCAGGTGAATTCGTTACTGTCTGAGCCACCAGACAAGCATAGGTATATATATAGACAGAGATCAAACTCACATACATGGAATTCATATATTAATGGAATTTATGTATGAATAGAGTTTTTATATGTGATATGAAATGTATTAGCAGATTCCCTGGTTGCTCAGACAGTAAAAAAATCCACCTGCAAAGTAGAAGACCCAGGTTTGATCTCTGGGTTAGTAAGAATTAGAGAAGGGAATGGCTATCCACTCCAGTGTTCTCCCCTGGATAATCCCGTGGACAGAGGAGCCTAGTGACTACAGTCCATGGGGTCACAAAGAGTCAGACACGGGTGAGAGACTAACATTTTCACTTTCACTTTTTTCTTGAAAAGTATCTATACATATATTATACACATATTTGTTTTATATAGATCTAGAGAAATACCTACGGGGAATTTTACCTCAAGTGGACAAATCCAAATTCAGATGCTTCCAGGATGTAATTAACATCAGCACTAATAATCTAATACTAAAAGGGTATATCTGCTCTAGACTGCAAGCTTATTATCCTATTATGAAAGTAACAGGTCACAAGGCAGACCAAGGATGTGTTCCCTGAACAGAAGTTTGGAAAGCCAGGAACACTGTCAATAAATACTCACTGAGAAAATGGATTCATAAATAATGAATTAAGATTAAAATTTAGGTAAGGGAGATCAACATAAACTACTTGCAAACCAGATTAGTCAGGATTTTCAGAGGAACCAGCACAATGATAGATAGGTGATAGATATTTACTGTGAGAACTGGCCAAAGAATTATGGAGGTCAAGGAGTCCCACCATCTGCTCTCTGGAAGCTGCAGAACCCCCGGGAGGGCTGGTGGTGTAATTCAGTCCGCGTCCAAAGGCTTGAGCACGAGGGAGCAGGAATCCCAGTCTGAGGGTGGAGGCCAGCACCCCCCAGCACCGCCTGGAGGGCCGGCAGCCCCAGGAGCAGACTCCTCCGCCCTCGGCCTTTTGTTCACTTGTGCCCTCGGTGGACGGCTGGGTGCCCCCTCCCCCTGCCCCCACCTGGGGGAGGGCGAGCCACTTTACTGCGCCGCCGATTCAAATGCTAATCTCATCTAGAAAGGCATTCCGCGGATGCACCCAAAAAGAACGCAGAATCCAGGCACCCCACGCCCCCTCAAGTTGACACACGAAAATGAACCGAAAATGAACC
>SJYC01045552.1:0-15542 GCA_006408675.1 Madoqua kirkii | reverse complement strand
GTGAGCGGCCTGGGATGTGGTCACAGTCTTGAAAGGCTCAGAGTTCAGATGATTCTGTAGAATTCGAGAGGAAACCGCACACGCAAGCTGGTAGAAGTAAGCAGATCCACTTCCTTGCAGTAAGCATTGTCTTCGGGTTTACCGCTTAGTCCAGGTATGGCGCCAGCATATGGAGACTCACTCAGCTCTCACCATCGGTTTGTAAGGGGATATCGTGGCACCTGCTTTACTGGAGGATATGCAGGCACACAGATGTCACAGGCATCAGAGCCTGCAAACAGTGGCGCCAAATGATCCTCTTAACCACCCAGTCATGCAAACTCTGAACTAGATTTTGGCGAAAAGAAGCAGACAGGATTGGGTGAGGAGGTGACTTGACAGTTAGGCGGAGGAGAGGAAACACGGTTGGCCAAGAATGTGTGGAATGACGTGATGATGCCTCGATTAAGGAAGATGGCTCTGCAGACGCGTGCGAAGCGGCTGCGAGAGGAGAGACTGGTGGGCCGGGAGCCAGTGGGAAACAGTGGAGGCAAGGGCTGGTTAGAGGGGACAGGCTGGAAAGGAAACATCTAAGCTGTGGTCAATTTCGGGGAGAGAAATAGCAGCCGTTGTCGGCAGAAAAAGAAGGGAATGGAAGACACATAGACTCTACCCTGCGTCAAGGTTTCCAGGCCGGGCGCTGCACTGAGAAGCCCGCTGCGCCATGGCTGCAACAGAATAGTCCACTCCCCTTCTCTACAGAAAGGGAAAAGGACGTGGAACACAGTCGGGAAAGCCATCTCAGCTCCTTCGTGGTCACTTTTCTCTGCCAGTTCAATCCCTCCCGTCTCGAGCATCCCAAGCCGCAGCTGATGTATCTGAGCTCAGGATTATAAAGGCAGACTCTGAAACACGGGCCGTTGAGAGGCCAAGCCCTCCAAGGGCCGGTGGGGGAGGGAACACGCTAACCACATCCTTGGATTTCAGATAGCAGATTTATTTTTAATACACAGAAAGTGAAAATTCTAATCGTCTAAGTTGGAAGGGGACCCACACTCCCCTTTCTGCTTAATCTTGTTTATCCCCAGCTCTGGGCTACTGCCTGCCTAACGCTTCCTGCTTCATACTTACTGACAAAATATCACACTGATATAGCCTGACCTTCAGATGACTCATTCCACTTGAAAAACTGGTTCTAAGAAGTACGCATACTTTTCAAGTCACTCTGGGCAGCGGCAGACTCTGGGGTATCCCATTCCACATTCATTTATCAAGTGACTGAAGGAGTCACATGGAAGGAGGGGACCAAAACTTGCTTTTGACAAGGGTTGTGCATTTCAGGAGCCGACGTCTGGAGCTACAGAGAAGGCCCCAGGACACCAGGCGCTGAAGAGGGGCGGAGCAGTGGGACAAAGCAGGACAGGGTCGCGGGAAAAGGACGAGCTGCAGGGTTAGGGTTAGGAGCGTTACGGAGAGGACGCCAAGAGGGAGGTGAGACAGGGAATAAGCAGGCCCTGCGAGGACGGGGCGAGCGTCCCGCACCCGTAGCACAGCCTGATCTGAGCGTGAGGGCTGTGCTGAACACGGCCACACACGCGGTACACCCGGCCAGAGAGAGAGAGGGGGGACTGGAAGAGAGAAGAAGGATGAACAGGGGCACCAAGGAGCACAGGAAGCAGAGCACAGCTGGAAATACCCTGGAACACCCTGCGCGCCTCTGCAAGAAGAGCCAGGCTGCCTCGTCCAGATGCCCCACCCAGAGACTCGAGGTACCCCAGGTGAGGGCACACGTGCGCCCAGACGGCTGCCACTTGGCCTGACCAATAGCGTGTGCCCCAAACAGAGCCTGTCTTTCTTGCTGATGGCCATGTAAGTGTTCAGAAATTTAAAGTTCTCTTCTTCTCTAGGAAGCCGATGGAATGAATCAAGGAACACAAGTCTTCTTTAATTGTGCCCCAAATGAAATTAGCAGTCACCAACCAACAAAAGAGGAATATGATTGTTTCGGTAAGAGCCCATTGCGCTTAATAAAACTGAAAATACGCTGGCCAAAAAAAAACACCTCTCAAAAAAAAAAGAAGTCTCCAAACACTGAAACTAGAAATTGTGTTCTGTGGCCACATTGGAAACAAGCTAGAAATTAATTTAAAAATATAGCCAGGAGCCGCCAAATATTGGGAATTAAGTAATACACTTAAAGAAAACCTATGAGTTAAAGAAGCTGTCTCAAAGGGAGTTAGAAAATATTTTTTGCTAAATCATAATGAAACTGCAGCACAATAAAACTTGTGAGGTGAGGTGAAAACCGGACTCCGAAAGAAATTCATAGCCTTAAATTTATACATTACAAAGAAAGGCTAACTATTAAATAATCCCAGTAAATGATCAAGGAGTTTGAAAACCCAAACGTATTAAACACAAAGGGAATAAAAATAATAAGAAGTAAGACTAAATCCTAAGTATACAATTAAGATAATAGATAAGTTAAAAAGTTGGTTTTCTTATAGGAGTAGTAAAATTTTTTAAGTTCCTGAGAAGATTGAGAGAGTGAGACAGAGAGAGAGAAGACAAATACTATCCAGATTAAGAATCTCACCAGGGGAAAATCACTAGAGACATTACAGACTTTGAAAAGATTGTAAGGAACAGGATATATAAGCCACACACCAATAACTTTGAAAATTTATATAAAAAGGGTAAATTTCTGGAAGAACACAATTTACCAAAATGAAGACAAAAATCATAGAAAATTTGAGGAGTCTTATATCTTACAGATAAATTTATTAATTAGAAACCTCGATTCCCATCCCCATACAAACATCCAGCCACATGGCTTCACTGGGGAAAATCTGCAAACTTCTAAGGAAGAAAAAGTCTAAGGAAGAAAAAGACATTGACCTTAATACAGACTATTTCAGGTCATAGAGATACAGGGAGTATTTCTCAACTTTTTATGAAAACAGCATAATCATAATAGCAAATTTGATGAGGACATTACCAGAAAGGAAGATTATAAGCTACCACTTTCATATAGATGCAAAACCCCTGAATGAAATTCTATATAGAAAACTGAGTCAGTCAGTGTATGAGGTGTGTCATCCATCAAACCAAGCCAAGACTTATTCTTGGAATGCAAAGTTGATTTAAGATTCAAGAACTGATCATTGTAATTCACTATATTGTGAAAAGTCAGATGATTCTAATAGATATAAATGAATTGTTTGATAAAATTCAGCATACATGTATGATTTTAAAACTACTGGGAATAAAAAGAATGTTTTTAGTCTGATAAAGGTGCACTACAGCTATGCAAAACACCTTTTTAAAAGATGTTTCGTTTTCTCCCCAAGACCAGGACTTCCCTGGAGGGTCAGCCGTAAAGAATGCACCGTGCAGGAGACGCGGGCTCCATCCCTGGGTTGAGACGATCCCTGGAGGAGGAAATGGCAACCCGCTCCAGTATTCTTGCCTGGAAAATGCCGTGGACAGGGGAGACTGGGCTCTCCTCGGGCTACGCAGTCCACTGGGTCCCGAAAGAATCGGACACGACCCAGAGATCAAGCAACAGCACTGCCTGCTGCCGCCGCCTCTACTGAATGGCTCTCCTCGAGTTTCTAGCCAACATCTGAAAGAAAGAAAGTGTGTGAGGATTTGAAAAGAAGAAACAGAAGTGTGTTTAGTCACAGACAAGACGATAACACCTATGGAAAACCCAAATGTGTCCACAGACAAACTGCTAAAATCAACTTACCAAATTAACAATTTCACTGGTGAGTTCACATGCAAAAACCAATTTTATTTCTATACACCAGCAATAAATGAAGAGGATAGAATACAAAATATAATAACATTAAAAAGACAGCAACTAGGAATTAATCTTAGAAGGCAATGGCAACCCACTCCAGTAGTTTTGTCTGGAGAATCCCATGGACAGAGGAGTCTGGTGGGCTGCAGTCCATGGGGTCGATAGGAGTTGGATGCGCCTGAGCGACTTCACTTTCACTTTTCACTTTCATGTTGGAGAAGGAAATGACAACCCACTCCAGTGTTCTTGCCTGGAGGATCCCAGGGACGGGGGAGCCTGGCGGCTGCCGTCTGTGAGATCACACAGAGTTGGACACGACTGAAGCGACCTAGCAGCAGCAGCAGCAGGAATTAATCTAATAGTAGTAATTAAATTGAAAATTTTATAGAAATAAAAGAATATCTAAATAAGTGAAAAGACGTACTATGTTCATGGAGTGAGAAGCTGGAAGTCGTCTGTGCTTTGCTCTATAGACTCAACACAACCTCAATCAAAACACTATCAGCTGTTTCAAAACTGTGAATGGCCAAGATAATGTTGAAAAAGTGTAACAAAATTGGAAAATTTGTCCTAGAAGATGTCAAGGCTTTTATTATCCTTTTTAAAACAGTGTGTTACTGGCACAAGGATAAAAAACTAAAGGAAAACCTGGAAAAAGGCCTTTTCACATGCACTTATTTAATATGTTTAAGATGACCCAGTAATACAGTGGAAACAGGATGACCTTCTCAGCAAATGCTGTAGAATTAATGGAGAGTCCGTGTTTTACAAATATATTATGACTCCCGCCTCATAATATACATAAAATAAATTCCAAGTGGGTTGTAGATCTAAACACGAAGTATAAAGTATCTTTATGATCTTGCAGTAGGCAAAATTATAGAAAAAAAGAATGCAAAACGTGCTACCCGGAAAGGGGGACAGAGATAAACTTTCATTAAAATGAAGAATTTCTGTTCATGAAAAGATACTATTAAGAACCTGGAGGGTCTTCCCTGGAAGTACAGTGGATAAGAATCCTCGTCCCAAAGCAGGAGACATGGGTTTGGTCCTTGGTCTAGAAAGATTCCCACATGCTGCAGAAAAACTAAGCCAGAGAGCCGCAGCTAACGAAGCGTGTGCACCCCAGAGCTGTGCTCCACAGTGAGAGGCCGCCACGTGAGCAACACGCCCATCACACGAGGAGCCCCTGAGCTCCGCACCCAGAGGAGCCGCTGCGTGAGCAATCCATCCATCACACGAGGAGCAGCGCCTGAGCTCCGCGCCCAGAGAGCCCAGGACACACAACAACGCCAGGAAAACAAAAAACAAAAAACACTTGGAAATGCAAACTCCAAAGCTGCCAAAGACGCTGCAGTACATATAGCTAACGAAAGACTTGTCAGAATAAATGAAGACTCCCTGCTTGTCTATAAGGGAAAACAAGAAAACTATTTTTTTTTTAAGTCTGGACTTGAAACTGTACTTCGAAGAAGAGTCTATCCAACTAGCCAATAAGCATATGAGAACACGCGAAGATACTCAGCAGGGAAATGAAAATACCACGAAGCAACAGTACATGTTCATCAGCATAGCTGCAGTTATTACAGAATAGAAAAGAAGAAAGAAAAGGAAAGAAAGAGAGACTGAGAGAGCAGAAGAAAGCAAGCAAGAAGGAAAAAAAGAAAGAAAAGGTTTGGAACCAGTGCTGGTGAGCCCGCGGAGCTGAAACTCTGGTGGAAAGTGGTAGGATTTTCTACAACCCGACGTGTGCCTGCTCTGCGATTCAGCAATTGTCCTCCTAGCATATGCTCACCCACAGTGCATACAAATGTGCACCAAAGACTCAAACAGAAATATTGCCCCAGTATTATTCGTGGGAGTCCCATGCTGCCAACGTTATGACCTTCAGCTTTAGAATGACAGATAAAGTGTGATATGTTCATCCCGTGGAATATGGCCTTGCAGGGAAAACAAATGAAATGCCGCTCCACCCAACACCATGGACAAACTGCATAACGTAACAGGAAGCAGTGTCAGGTACACAACAGGACGTATCATACGCTTCTACGTTTATAAATTCCAAGATCAGCAAACTGACCTGTGTTAATAGAAACAAGGATGGCTGTTCCTTCAGGAAGGTGGTGGTTCCTTCGGGAAGGTGGTGGACTGTGGTGAGAGGGCAGCCTCTCGGGAGGCCGGTCCTGTTCTCTTTCTGATTCCAGGTGGGGGCTAACAGGTGCGTCCACTTTGAGAAAGGTGCCAGCCTGTCTGAATGCACATTTCACTTCAATAAAAATTCATGTGGATATACACGGACACACAGAGAAGGAAATGGCAGCCCCCTCCAGAGTACTCGCCTGCAGAATCCCATGGGTGGAGGAGCCTGCCAGGCTGCAGCCACGGGGTTGCAAAGAGTTGGACGTGGCTGAAGTGACTGAGTAGGCAGGCGGGCATCCAGATAGACAATCACACACATATATATATTTAAGTATATATATGTATAAACAGACTACATATACGCATCTATGTGTTGGTCGCTATGTCGTGCCCGACTCTCTATGTATAAAGAAATGACTGGATAAAAGCAGGTTGCTGAATCTAACCATCTAGCTGTCCTCTCTCTGCCAATCATCCCTCTCTCCATCCATCCATCCATCATCTATAAATTTCTATGGGTTCCCTGAGCTGCCGTAACGAAATACACAGACGGAGTGGCTACGCAAGAGAAACGCACTGTCCCACAGCTCTGGGGGCCAGAAGTCTGAGGTTAAGGTGTGGGCAGGTCTGGTCCCTCTGAGGCCGGGAAGGAAAACCTGTTTCTCCCCCCAGCTTCTGGTGGCTGGCAGGCAGGCTTGCAAACACATCACCCTGGCCCCTGCCTTCGTCGTCACATGACCTCATCACCGTGTGCTCCTGTGTCCCGGTTTCCCTGTGTTTTAAGGGCAGAGGCCGACTGAACTAAAGTCCACCCCGACGGCTTCATCTTCACTGAACTACCTTTGCAAAGACCCTGTTTCCAAGTGATGTCACTTTCTGAGGTACTTTCATTTCAAAATTAGAATTGGGGGGGGGGACATAATTCAACCAGTAATACTATTTGTGTCTATACACACATACGCGCACACACACTCAGGCAAACGCATAAGAAGGGCTATGAAATATCTGCAGACCTTTAATAAAATCTTGCCTTTTGATCAAAGCCTGTTCTTGGAAAATGTAGTTTTAGTCCAATACCCAGTGGCAAAATTTTATAGTTCAGTTCAAAGTACATACATAGATTGTGTTTAACACATAGCCTGGAATAATAACAAAAATGCAATAATTGAGCTCCAGATGTAGGACTAAAACTTGGAAAGTGATCTAGTATCCTTTTTACGTAGAATGGTTGGTCCTTAACTAAAAATTACACAGTGGAGAAAACGGTGTCCCCAGGACTAAGTGCAGCTAGAGTCAACTGCTGTTTCAGACTTACTTACACACAGACATATCAGCGTTCTATTAAAAATTAAGCAAGCACTGTTAGAATCTAGGTTTCACAGTGAGAAAGAATCTGCCTGCCAATGAAGGAGACGCAAGAGACTCTGGTTCCATCTCTGGGTCGAGAAGTTCCCCTGGAGGAGGAAATGGTGACCCACTCCTGTATTCTTGCCTGGGAACCACTATGGACCAAGGAGCTGGAGGGCTACAGTCCATGGGGTCCCAAAGGGTCAGATACAGCTGAGTGTGCAATGCACTTAAATGCTACGAGAGTCGTAGGCGACGGAATCTCTGATTCGGGCTCGTTGGTCACTGACGCAGGGTCTCCAGTGACAAGATGTAAGCTCTTGCCCATTGCTGGCCATCCTGCTCGCAGTCACGGGGTGGCTGGTACCCTCTGCTGGGGAGCTGAGCTGAGCTGAGCTGAGCAGGACTGACTGTCGTGCTCTGAGCAAAGCGTCCCTGTGTGCCTGCACTAGGAACCGTGAGTCAGCGCTGTGTTCACACAGGGGCAGGCACAGCGTCACGGCACGTCCGTGCCCCGCTTTCCGGGAAGCAAGGTCCCCCCGGGGAGGCCACTGGCTTTGATGCCCAGGGCTGTCTCTGGGGTCAGGAGGGCAACTCAATCATCCCCCACCGAGCCACAGTGGGTAGATAAGGTGAGCGACTCACCCACCCAGGATGCCCGTGGGTCGAGGATGGGCCAGTCCTGCTGGAGCTCAGCACAACGCTTGGCAGGGAGGACGAGCTCAACCCACGTGGTGGACTCACGAGAAGGATTTTATCGTTACTTCCTCCCCAAGATCACCAGGCTCACAAGACTCCGAGGGGACGTGACCTTCGGTCACCCGGCTTCAGAGGACCTTGATCGTCTGGAAACGTTAAAAACAGAAAGGTAGGCGCAGCAGCCGGTAACGACGTTCCGCTGATCGTGTGAGCCGGCCGCGCTGGCTGTTCCGCGACTGTCCTGCGTAAGATGGATGAGAAGCAAAGCCAGTCGTCATCATCGTTTCTTAGAAAACCCCAGCCTGGAGCGGCCAGCCTCACAGCAGCGCAGGAAGGGGCCAGGCTCCCGGTGCGCCTGTCTGCCGGGCAGGCTCATGGCAGGACCCGGGGCAGACGCCTGGCCTGGCCACCTGGCCGCCCAGAGGCCAGAGGGAAACCACTCCCTCCAAAGCACTCCCCCTCCTTCCCCTAGGAGACAAGGCCCCTTCCTTCCGGCAGAAGAAGGCCCGCGTTCCTGGGAACGACAGGGAGCAGCCCCTTGAGACGTTATCAGGCACCAGCTGAGAGGGGACCGTCTGTGGCACCCCGTCCAGGAGGCGAGGACTCCCCCGACGTCTTTCTGGCCGAGCACACACGTGACGGGGAGAGAAAGTGGTTTCTCGAGTTGGAGGCGCCAGCTCGTTGCCAGGCAACGGAGCAGCCTGCCGCCCAGACAAAAGGCAGCCTGCATCCTCGGGCGCGGCTGGCATACAAAGAAGAAATGTGCTCACAAAGGGGTCGCCCGTCTCTCCCAGCGCCAGAAGGCCCTTCCTGTGCTCCTGGAGAATAGACGAGGAGAGCTGAGAAACTGCAGAAACAGACCCGGAATCCGAAAGGGATCAGCCGGAGTGTCAAAGAGAGTGGGGAGGCTGAGGAGGCAGGCGAGGACCCGGCTCGCAGAGGAAGCCTCCACGCGAGGGACCGGGCGGTAACCGTCAGCTGCTGTCAGCACGGTCATGAGTGAAAATGGTGCGACAGCAGGCTCCGTGGAAACAGCGACGCGTCTCCCAGGGACCTGCTGATCTTCTCATTGGCGTCCCTCCACCTGGGGTTCGGCCACCCTGGGATGCTTGTGTGCTGGAGGAAGGGACGGGGGACCCGTTCTCCCCAAACCCGGCTGCTGGCCAACATGGCCTCGTGATACCTGAGGGTGGATGCCGGACCATCCCTTCACCTCCCGGCCGCATCTCATCAGTCCTACACCAGCCCACACAGAACCCCTACAAGCGGCTGCTAGGATGGCCACACAAGTTAGCATCAAGGGATTTGTTTTAATTTTCTTTAGTTGAAGTATAGTGTATCTATTGTATTGTCTTAACTTCTGCTCTAAGTGCAAACATTAACAAAAAGATTAATTTTTCAAAGCAATTCAGTTATTCCCATATATATATATGAAAGTGAAGTCTCTCAGTTGTGTCTGTAGCCCACCAGGCTCCTCTGCCCATGGGATTCTCCAGGCAAGAATACTGGAGTGGGTTGCCATTTCCTTCTCCAGGGAATCTTCCCAATCCAAGGATCAAATTCAGGTCTCCCACATGAAGATGCTTACTCCTTGGAAGAAAAGTTATGACCAACCTAGAGAGAGAGTATATTCAAAAACAGAGACATTACTTTGGTAATGTCTAGTCAAGGCTATGGTTTTTCCTGTGGTCATGTATGGATGTGAGAGTTGGACTGTGAAGAAGGCTGAATGCCGAAGAATGGATGCTTTTGAGCTGTGGTGTTGGAGAAGACTCTTGAGAGTCCCTTGGACTGCAAGGAGATCCAACCAGTCCATTCTGAAGGAGATCAACCCTGGGATTTCTTTGGAAGGAATGATGCTAAAGCTGAAGCTCCAGTACTCTGGCCACCTCATGCGAAGAGTTGACTCGCTGGAAATGACTCTGATGCTGGGAGGGACTGGGGGCAGGAGGAGAAGGGGACGATCAACGATGAGATGGCTGGATGGCATCATGGACTCGACGTACGTGAGTCTGAGTGAACTCTGGGAGATGGTGATGGACAGGGATGCCTGGCGTGCTGCAATTCATGGGGTCGCAAAGAGTCGGACACGACTGAGCGACTGAACTGAGCTGAACGTTGCAGGCAGACTCTTCACTCTCTGAGCCACAAGGGAATTACTTTATATACATTCTTTCTCATGATTTCCCAGATGGCTCAGTGGTAAAGAATCTGCCTGCCAATGCAGGAGACATGGGTTCGATCCCTGGGTCAGAAAATTCCTCTGGAGGAGGAAGTGGCAACCCTCTCTAGTATTCCTGCCTGGGAAATCCCCTGGACAAAGGAGCCTGGCGGGCTGCAGTTCACAGGATCACAAAGAGACATGACTGAGCGATTGAGCACATCCTTTTCCGTATTCTCCTCCCCAATGGTTTATTACAGAATATTGAATATAGTTCCCTGCACCATCCAGCAGGAGCTTGTTTTTACCCATTTTATCTATAAGAGTTTACATCTGCTAATCCCAGCCTCCCAGCCTCTCCCTCCTGACAACAGCAATGCTGGCCTTTGTGGAAGACATGGGGCACCCACCCAAACCTTCAGAGCAGACTTTTCAAGCCCAGACCTAGGAGAGTCCCTCTAGAGAGTTTCTGCAGGAGGGTCTGGGTGGGGCTGCTTGGGGACACTGGCGTCAGAACCTCCGGGCTATGCTGCTCCATCTGCCCACCCATCAGTGATGCCTGCCTCCCGCTGCCCCCAGTGCCCTCTGGGCTGCCCTGCTCCTCCTCCCAGGGGCCTTCCTGCACATCGTGGGGACTTTCTCTTGGGCCCCCACACCCCACTGTCCCGCCATGACGCTGTCCAGCGCTGCCTCTGCCGGCACTGAGTCTCCACCCGCGAAGATGTTCTCCACTTGGTTGGGCCAGCTCTCCCTCAGCCTCTGGAGTCTCTAGGATGCTCTGCTTCTGGAAGCCTCTGGTGTTCCCCATGCCATCACAGCTGGTCTCCGGGGACAGTGTGCTCTGACTTCTCCCCCATTCTGTCGTGAAACACGTCTGGGCTTTCTGCTCTGTGGTCAGGCCTGAGCCAGAACAGCTCCCACTCGAGGAGAAAGTAGTGGGGAGTGGATTCAATGGACACAATCGTGGGCAAACTCCCAGAATCAGAGAGGGCCTGGCGGGCTGCAGGCCACGGGGTCACAGAGAGCTGGACACGACTGAGCGACCAGACAGCAGAACAGAGGCCAGGGTCCAGGCCCATCGGGGCAAGCTCGGGAGTGCAGCGTGAGCTGTGTGTGTCCTCGGGACAGTGCGAAGACAGGCACAGCCCCGACTCCACCGGGCCGGGAGGGAACGGCTTCCCGGGAGAACCGAGCTCCCATGAGTTAAGCAGGGCCCAGCCAGCCCCGGGTGGCTCAGCTGGTAAAGAACCCGCCTGCAATGCGGGATACCCCGGTTCCATTCCTGGGTCAGGAAGATCCCCTGGAGAAGGGACAGGCTACCCACTCCATTCTTGGGCTTCCCTTGTGGTTCAGCTGGTAAAGAATCCACCTGCCATTCGGGAGACCTGGGTTCAGTCCCTGGGTTGGGAAGATCCCCTGGAGAAGGGAAAGGCTCCCCACTCCAGTGTTCTGGCGTGGAGAATCCCATGGACTGTATAGTCCATGAGACCGCCAAGAGTCGGACACGACTGAGCGACTTTCCCTTCACTTCACAGCCAGCCGAGGGTGGAGGAGGGGTTGCTGGGGAAGCGGCTGGTCTCCTCTGGGGACCCCAGGCCTCTGGAGAGTGTCTGTGTCACCTGGCCCGTCTTCTCGGCACCTGTGAACGCTGGATAGACACTGGGATGAAGCCCAGGCTTAGAGGGTGGCAGGAGGCGGTGCTTTCCTCAGATTTTAGCTCAAGCTCAAAGGATCTTCGTGCGCAAAGCGGAGACTGTCCTGCCTCAGCCCCGCAAGGACACCAGCACTCTCGGCCTCGGGCCTTGGGAAGGAGAGATGGAGCCACAGCCTGGTGCTTCCAGGCCTGCCGTCAAAGCGGGGAGAAGTGAGAACGCCCTCCCAGGTGTGTTTGCTGGTTAGCATGGAAAACGTGAAGGTGGCAGTCCTATGCATGATGCACGTTTTTATTCATCGAAGTCTCGTAGGCTTACGCTACTATGTCAGTTTCAGATGTAAAAAAAAGGGAGAGTGTTAGTCACTCAGCTGTGTCCGACTCTTTGCAACCCCACTGACTGTATAGCCCACCAGGCTCCTCCGTCCATGGGATTCTCCAGGCAAGAATACTGGGTGGGTTGCCATTTCTTTCTCCAGAGGGTCTTCCAGATCCAGGGATCAAATCTGGAAGGTTTTTCCACGCAAAATCTTCTCTGGCTCAGGCAGCTCACGTGACCTCTGCAGGGGCTAGAGAACATCAAGCGACTTGGTTTCTTACTGACCAGCTGACTTCTTCTTCAGCCGTGATGCGCTCTGCTCCACCCCTCTGTGAGCCCAAAAAGGAGGGGCTTCAAAGTGGAGAAGGGGTTCTGATGAAGCGGGGAGGGCGCTGCTGGGAGGGAGGTTCTTTCTTAAAGGCTTGTGGAGAAAGCTGGTCAGCCCTGTTCCCTCAGATCCTCTCAGAGGACCCTGGTCTCTGGTGCAGTGGCCCCAGGGAGGTTTCTGCCCTTGCAGTGCCAGGTGAGGCTGCTGGAGAGCACAGGATGCCTGACCCCGCGGTGCCTGGGGTTCTGGGTCAGGCTTAATTGAATCCACTAATCGGACCCCCGGCATCCTTCTCGAGGGACACAGGAGTGAGGCAGGGGTCTCTGCTCAGGCTCGCTCCCCATTTCCTGTGTTCGTCAACATCTGTCCTTGTACGTTGCCAGAAACCACTGAGTTTCTTTCCAGAGGAGAGAGCAGGCAGAGGTCAAAGAGAATCTTCTTTGGAAGTGACAAGTTGTTATGTTTCCAAAAAAAAAAAAAAATGGGATTCAGAGGCTCAGTTTTCCAATAAGGCCCCCAAATCCCTAACATCCCCCTCCTGGGGTCTCTCCACACTCGTCTGCTCTTCCTGTCCTTTCGGGAGCGTTGAAAAGTCCTAACAGGCGCCCCTGCTGCTCCCCTGCAGCCCTCCCCTCACCCCAACGCCCCCAGGTGGAGGGGTGCTGGCACCTAGGGAGGGGCCCACCTCCAGCCCCTGGCCCCAGGCTCAGACAATCCCTGATGCCCGAAGGTGGCCTCAGATGAGGGACACCGGTCACGGTCACTGAAACAAGTCAGTGAAGAAGCCCTGTAGAAATGGCGGCCCGGCTTGGCTTTGTTTTCACTGGGGAAGTGCCGCTGGCGTCCCACTCACCCATCTCACCCAGACGTCAGCACGGCCCCGCGGCTGCTGTGAAGATGGGTGAGCCCTGCCTGCTCCCACGCTCCCAGCTGCCTGCCTGCCAGCTGAGCCTCTGCTCCCCACAACCAGCTCCCAGGGGCGTTCAGGACTCAGGAGAGCCTGACCGCAGAGGGGCCAGGACTCGGGGGTGGGGGCGGTCTGTGATCACATCACCCGGCTGCAAGGGGCCCCCGTCCCCTGAGGGTGCCCCGCGGCAGCCACGCGCGGAAGTGCCCCCGGTGCTGGAGTGGCCCCTCCTCTGTTGACTGGCCTCCCCCTGCTGCTGTGTTTCCACGTGAACTGTTCACACCTGAGGCCCTGGTCCCTGGTCTGCTGGGGGTGGGGGCAGACCCAGGGAAGACGCTGCCCCACAGGCCTCTGTGGGGTAGGGCAGGAACAGGAGGGGTCCCGGCTTCAGCCCTAGCGAGCTGGCAGGTGTCCTGCGGGGCTCTCGGGATGCCCCCGGCGGTCCAGACCCAGCCTAGCTGCTGCTGCTTCCTCTGCCTGCCAACTCCGCCGGTCACCCTCTCCCACCTTCACGGGTGTGTCCTTCCTCTGGGGCTCCCCTCCCTTCCCTGGAGGCTCAGAAGGTAAAGAATCCGCCTGCAAAGCAGGAGACCCAAGTTTGATCCCTGGGTCAGGATGATCCCCTGGAGAAGGGAATGGCAACTCACTCCAGTATTCTGGCCTGGAGAATCCCATGGACGGAGGAGCCTGGCGGGCTACAGTCCGTGGGATCACCAAGAGTTAGAGACACAACTCAGCAACTAACACTTTCACTTTCCCCTCCTTTCAGAGCCATTTTCACCACCGCCGACCCATTGCTGTGCCCTGGGCACAATGGGAACTCAATCTTCTCCATCAGCCCATCCCTCTGGTCCTTCAAGGGGACCACGTGATACATCCCCATCTTCATCTGCACGTCGCCTTGCTCCCAGGTGGGTGCTAAGCTAAGCTTTGCCCAGGCTGGGCCCTGCTTCGTATTTTCTGGTAGCTCCTAATGGACCTGGACACAGAGCTCTGATTTATTTTGTTTTCATTCAGGAAGAAAGTTCTGAGAGTAGTTCTGCATGTATTCATTCATCAGACAGTCACCCGATTTCTCAGTAAATGATGACCGGATCATCAGGTCTTTTTCATAACATCTTATTTCACACCTACCATGTAAATATCTCTAAATAAAGACAGGCTTAAAGGCACAGCGTTTTGTGTGCTGGGAGGAGAAAAGCACTTGAAGATGGGTTTTGCGTGCAAACAGCAGCGTGCTCAAGGGAGTAAGTCTGTTCGTCCCCCTTTCAAGTCTCCCGCCTTCGTAGCTAAGGCCCTGCAGCCTACCTCCCACGGTTACGTGTTCTCCCGGCCTGTAAAACCCTCGACTCTTCACCTATTAACTCTTCCAGGCAGCGAGACTGAAGAGCTATGAAGGGTGAGCCCGTCGCTGACATTGCACCCCGTTACTAAATCAGAAGAAAGGGTAGACGCACCCAGCTACGCACAAATCCTTCTACGTCCTGGGACCAAGGGGTGGACAAGCAAAAGTGCAGAGCAGACGGACGGACAGGCTGCAGCAGGAAAGCACGGACGGGCCCGTGGTAGAGAAGCCTGCTACTGACTTGCTTTCCGTTTCTCAGAACCCGCTCCATCCACTGCCCTCCTCACACCGTCTAGACAATCTCAGAGTATTACACAAGTCACAGCGGCTGGACATTTTCCTGTTTACTGCAGAGTTAGTCTACAGAGGTCACTGATAAAATAATCTCTGGAACTGGTATGAGAAACATCTCAAAAATCCAAGAAACTTAAGAGCCAGCCATACCAGCACTTTCTGATACTGATTCATGGATAAAAGACCCCACCACACTCCCAGCCGGCCCTGGCTTCTGGCAAGGCTTTGACAGGTGTCCAAACGTGAGAGAGTTTGTGTCCACACGCGTGACGGACACAGGACTGTCTGCCCCAGTTAGAGCCCAGAGCCCGATTAATACACAGGCCCTTCAAAATGACACGCTTGGAGTGGATTTGATGGAGACACTGAGGACTTAGTCTAAAAAGAGAAGAAAAAAAAAGAGAGAAAAGGAAGCAAACAAGAAAGAAACAGGGAGAGAGCGGATGGAGGGGAGGAAGAGGGGAGTGATGGGGAAGATAGAACAAAAATGGAGGGGAGGATGGGGAGGAAGAAGGGGAGGCTGGGGGAGGGTGGGGAGAGGATGGAGATGGAGGAGGATGGGGGAGGA
>SJYC01045551.1:0-14375 GCA_006408675.1 Madoqua kirkii | reverse complement strand
GGGTGGGGAGAGGATGGAGATGGAGGAGGATGGGGGAGGATGGGGAGGATGGGGAGGATGGGGAGGATGGAAGGAAGATGGAGGGGAGGATGGGAGAGAATGGGGAGGATGAGGAGGAGAGGATGGATGAGGATGGAGGAGGATGAGGAGGATGGGGAGGAGGATGGGGGAGGATGGGGAAGATGAGGGAGGATGGGGAGGATAAGGAGGATGGGGAGGATGGGGGAGGTTGGGAAAGACGGAGTGGACTGCGTAAATGAGGGTGGCACCTTTGTTCGGTGTGGTTTCCACTTTGGACTCACACCAGGATTCGCCCTCAGAAAACAAACAGTTGGGTTTCCAATCGCAGCGTCACTTTTTAAGAGCTGTTGTGCGATTTTGAGCTCACAGACTCTCACTGCTCCCGCACTGTGCCCGCCCCACTGTTCCTGGGGCAGGGGGCTCTCTTAACCTGGGAGATGAGGGTGCAGAGTGGGCCTCCCACGTGGGTGCCGGGACTGTGGCGGGGGGCTCTTCGTGGGTTTCCGGTCCCCTCTCCACCCCGAGCGTTTAAGGACTGGAGGAGCATGAACAGATTTTTTTACTCGTTAGTAAAGCATCTTCTCTTTAATGCGTCCCTTTTCACTCTCCTTGTGAAAAGGGACGCCTGTGAGATTCAGGGGCCCAGACAGGTCGGCCAGCTGACTGATGGGCTAGAAACAGCCTCTTTTGGGCTCTGGGAGCCCTGTCGCCTGCCTCAGGGAAGTGCATCTCTGCCTCCCTGCGTGGGGTCGGTCAGCCAGGGACAGCGAGGGCCACGCTCACCCTCTGCCTCCGACTCTGCTCAAAACAGACGCCACCGCTACTGTGCTGGATTCTTTCCAGGATAAACACGGATGCACTGAAGCAGGCCAAAGCGGAATTCTAAAAGCCACAGGGCATGCATCCTAACGTCTTAAACTCTAAATCTGAGTGTGGGCTAGAGGTGGTTCTCCAAGTGGTGGCTGAACAAGCCCCGTGTCACACGGCGAAGGCAGCACGGTGGGAGGTTTCGATGAAGAAGCCGCTGCACGGTCACACCCATTTAGACACAGCAAGGGCGCAGAGCATTCCAGACCAGCAGGCAAGCAAGCCCTGCCCGGTCCCGGGATGGGAGGCCCTCCAGGGAAAACAGGTCCCAGACACACAGCTCGGGTCTCCGGGAGGCTGGCTTTAAACCCAGTGACAAAACAGATGCAGCAGGATTACGGAGTAAGCCCAAAGGGATGCCGTAGGGAGGGAGATCGACCCTGATCAAGCCCAACTCACAGGGCGCCATGTCCTCAGTCTTTATCTTAATGTGTGTGGGTGAGAGAGAACGGAGAGGCTGCGCATTTGTTGTGACGCTCAGCCGTGTCTGACTCTTCATGACGGCACGGACTGCAGCCCGCCAGGCTCCTCTGTGCACGGAGTTCTCCAGGCAAGAATCCTGGAGTGGGCTGCCATGCCCGCCTTCAGGGGATCTTCCCGACCCAGGGAGCCAACTCGCATCTCTCAGGTCTCCTGCACGGGCAGGTGGGTTCTCTACCACTAGCGCCCTCTGGGAGCCCAAGGGTACGTGTGGCACCCCAGCTCCAGTGTGGGATGATACAGGATCCGCGCACACAACTCAGCAAATGGGTTAAATTTCAGGAAAAATCCATTTGGAAGGTGATGTAGAGTTGCTGTTGTTGTTTTTTGTTTTGTTTTGTTTTTGGTTTTGTTTTTTGATCTCTAGAGGAAGAAATAAGCTGTATTTCATGACCCTCGGTCTTCGTCCTTCCTTCTCAGGGTGCAATGGAGCTGAAAATGGGACAGACCTGCTAGGGGAAGTCAGACCGTAGAGCTCTCCTCCTCCTCCTCATCATCAGCCTCCTCCCCCTCCCCCCCCTCCTCCTCCAGAAATAGTCATCGGAACATTGGGAGACCTGATGTCTGGGTTCACGGTTGGGCGGCCTCAAATGTAGGGATGAGAGAGCCATGAATGTTTCCATTTCTCTCCAGCCCTCCTATTATCCAAAATTCGTTTAGAAAACGAAGGCTGTCCTGAACAGAGGCAGTCGCCTCTGCAGGGCTTTAGGAGCACGCATCCTACCCCGGGGCGTGGACCCGCGGCCCGACCCCAGGAGTGGACCGCATCCCGCCCCCGGGTGTGTGCTTGCGTCCTGCCCGGGCGTGGACCTGCATCCCTGGGCCTCTGGCTGCGTGAAGGCTGGCGCTGTGGGCCCAGGGGGCTGCTGGTCCTGCCTCTGCTTTTCCCAGCGACGCTGGTGCCTCGGGAGCCACACGCTGAGAAGCAAGGCATGAGAAGAGACACACGCTGCCCACCCCTTATGTCCCAGCTACCAGGGTCAGATCCAGCAGCCCTCAAAGGGAGCAAATAGAGGGGCAGTTCTAGTCCGTGAGTCCTGTGATGAAGGCCCACAGAGGTTACCGTGGGAGCCCAGGGGAGCCTGGGCTGAGCCTTGTGTCTGCACCCTGAAAGGAGTTCCTGAGGAGCCAGTTTGGACAGCGAAGGGCCTCTCTCCACAAAGCTTGTACTGATGGAGACACTTTCTGGGCTGCCCCAGATGCTCCCTTCAGAAGTATGTGGATGAGAACTGGTCCGAGGCGGCCAAGGCAGGCGCTGACCCGCAGAGGCTCCCCAGTGTCCCAGGCAGGATGCGGGGCAGCCAGAGAGAGGTCTGTTCACAGGTGGTGCTCACCCACCTGTGTCTCTAGTTCATGTTGTTCCAAAGAGATACTAATTTCTTTTTTTAAAAAGAAGGGTCCCTGCCTACACATCCTCCCATTTATCAGGGCTTGGGAAGCAGGAGGCGGGGACCTCTGCGCGTGTCCAGGAGGACTCATGGTCTCTCCCTCAGGCTGCCATGTCTGGACCCGTCCTCCCCGACTTCTGCATCAGACAAAACGGGTGACCTGTGACATTTCCTTCCCATACTCTCAGAGGTTTGGATGTGGATGTAAGGGCGGCCCCGCTCTCTCTTAAAAATCTAGGCTTCCCTGGTGGATCAGATGGTAAAGAATCTGCCTGCACTGTGGGAGACCTAAGTTCAATGCCTGGGTCATGAAGATCCCCTGGAGAAGGAAATGGTTTCCCGTTTTTGCCTGGAGAATCCTAGGGAGAGAGGAGCCTGGCAGGCTACAATCCATGGGGTCATGAAGAGTCAGACACGACTGAGCGACTAACATCTCTCTTTCCTACAAATCTTTTTTTCATCGTCAACATTCTATCAACTGGTTGTTGCATGCTCATCAGTGTCTCTGTAATTTTACAATTATTATGATTCGAATTTCAAAGTAGCGACAGCTTCCTTGCCTACTTGCAGGATGTTGCTTGACAAACGTGTAACAAATACATGGCCTATAGGCAAAGGGCAACTGCAGCTAAGTAATTCAGCGATTCTGTATATGACAATGTCTCCTGTCTGGAAAATACAATTGTATATTCAAAACAAGCGTCCCTTCTTACAAGCATGATATTCATATTCTACCTTTGCGGGAGCTCCTTTCTAGTGAAGGTGGCTCAACTCAAAAAGCCAGCTTGATGAGCAAAAATGTGTGGGAAAATTTTTGCTTATAACCAGACACACGCAGCTTACTAAGGGGTGATGGGAAAGAGAGGGAAGTCCTGGCAGTCCCGGGCGGGAAGCTGAGCCTGGCTCCGCTCAGCTGGGACGGGCTGCTTCCTACCTTGCTAGCTGCTGGGTACGAGCTTCACATTCTAGCCACTTGAGCAGACAGTTTCAGCTTCTGCGTGATGGAGATTGACATCAACGCTGGTACCGTCTCCTCTCACAGGACTGAAAGGTGAGCAGGGTTGAAGTGACCTCCTGGGGCCAGCCCAGGCTGTCTCCCTCTTCCCAGACCCCAAAGCCCTCAGAGTCCCGTGAGAAGAGCCCAGGGCTACCTCCTGGAGCCTCCCTGGGCTCTCGGCTCTCTGCCCCTTTCTCCCCTCAGTGTGGTTTACTCAGCCCGGATCCTCCTTCTTCCAGGAGAGTAGAAATAATCTGATAATCCGGACTCATAAAAATAATGTAATTGCTTAATAAACTTATCTTCCCAAGAAAAATCTGAATTAAACTCTTCCTAGCTCTCTGCTGCTGCTGCTGCTGCTGCTAAGTCACTTCAGTCGTGTCTGACTCTGTGCGACCCCAGAGATGGCAGCCCACCAGGCTCCCCCATCCCTGGGATTCTTCAGGCAAGAACACGGAGTGGGTTGCCATTTCCTAGCTCTCTGGACACAGTTAAATTATTGCATGTATATTGAAGGCATTTGATGATACATTAAAATATATATTGGGGTTTCCCTGGTAGCTCAGCTGGTAAAGAATCCACCTGCAATGCAGGAGACTCCAGTTCGATTCCTGTGTACATATTTATATATATATATATATATATATATAATAATGAAGGTCATCATGATGATGACATTACATCAACAATAGCTAGCTATTAACCCAGAACCTCCTAAACACGTGCAAGTCAGAGCCACCCGAAGTTTGATCAGTTAAGGCTTCCCTGGCGGCTCAGATGGGGAAGCATAAGCCTGCAATACTGGGGACCCAGGTTCGATCCCTGAGTCAGGAAGATGCCCTGGAGGATGGAAGGGCTACCGGCCCTGGTATTCTTGTCTGGGGAATTCCACGGACAAGAACGGAGCCAGTGGGCTACAGTCCACGCGGTTGCAAAGAGTCAGACACGACGGAGTGATCAACACTTTCACTTTCAGGCTTGGGGCGACCCCCACAGCCTCTGTAACTAGCTAATATTAGTCGGGTCATTCTGTGCGCTATATTCAAATCTGAGATCCCTCCAAGGAACGGTGGCTGTGGGCACCCGGCAGTGTTTACTGGGTGGATGGTCCTTCTGTTCCATCAGAGAGCACAGATACGACAGCAATGTCACTGCTGGTAGCATCCGGGCAGGAGGGACAAGTTAGACATGTGGGATGAACAGATACACACCACTATACTAAGACAGATAAATAGCAAGAACCTGCTGTTTACCCAGGGAACGACATTCAATTTCTTGTAACGACCTATAATGGAAAAGAGTCTGGAAAAGAATAGATATATTTATAGGAATGTAGCTCCAGGACTGTGGCCCCTGATGCGAAGAGCTGACTCACTGGAAAAGACCCTGATGCTGGGGAGACGGACGGCAGGAGGAGAGGGGGCGACAGAGGGTGAGACGGTTGGGTGGCACCACTATCACCAACTCTACGGACATGAGTTTGAGTGAACTCGGGGAGCTGGTGATGAACAGGGAGGCCTGGCGTGCTGTGATTCATGGGGTCGCAAAGAGTCGGACACGACTGAGCGACTAAACTGAACTGAACTGAATCATTTTGGTATTCCCATGAAACAGTGTAAATCGGCTATATTTCAATAAAATGTGCATAGAATATACTTTTAAAAAGAGGTGAGTAACACACAGCAGGTCACAATAACTGATGCTTCTGCAGCATTTCATCCAACCTCCCAACAACATTATAAGGCGGGTGCTGTTCGGCTCAGCACCGCTAGTTTACAGACACAGTTTAGCAGACACTGCCGGGCCAAAGTCTCACAGCCAGTGAGAGGCAGCCCGCTTGGCCGGTACAGTCTGGTTCCAGAGTTCATGCCCTTAACCTCTGCACGCCGTTGCCTTTGTCGGAATGTGTTGCTTAAGCAGATAGTGCCATCGAGATTTTATTGGTCCTTAGGGGGAAAAAAAACTAGACCTCGCATTTTTCAGTTCTTTCTTCAATTGTCCCAAAATATATAAGCTCCATGCTTTCTGTTCATGAAGATCCAGCAAGAATTTAATTCTCCTGCAGAGTAAAAATAACATCAATTCTGAGGGTTTGACATCTATAAATTACACACAATTGCTGGAGGAAGTTTAATTTACATCTCAGTTCCTCTCAGTGATGAAGGACCTCTGTGTCATTTCCAAGAAATACAGGACGACATTTCATGGAAACCTCAAGGGCTTGCTTTGCTGGTGCTTTGTAAGTCCTGACTCAACTTCAGTGGAAATTAAGTGATATATTCTTTCTGATGAGAAGACAGTGTATCCCTACAGACATCTTTGAGTGCAGATAGATAGATTAAAACAAAGTTTTTTTGTTTATTTTGTATCTGTGTAGAGTTGAAGAACAATGTTTTGTTACTTCCAGGTGTAAGTAAAGTGACTCGGTCACATGTATACATGAACCTATTACATTCTTTTCCAAATTCTTTCCCCAGTTAGGCTATTTCAGTGTTGAGCAGAGTCCCCTGCGCCATGCAGGAGGTCCTCGCTAGTTATCTGTTTTAAATATAGCAGTGGGTGCGTGACAGCCCCAGACTCCCCATCTGTCCCTCCCCTCCTTCCCCCAGTAACCTTACATTTGCTTTCTAACACTGTGAGTCTGTTTCTATTTTGTAAGTAAGTTCGTGGGTATCATTTTTTTCTTTTGGAAACACGTGTAAGTGATATCACCTGACATTTGTGTTTCTCTGTCTGACTCACTTCACTTAGAATGACAAACATCAGGTCCATCCATGCCGCCGCGAAGGGCACGACTTCATTGCTGCTAGCCGCTGAGGGAGGCTCCGCTGTCTGTGTGAGCCGCGTCTTCTTCCCCCATTCGCCTGCTGGTGGACGCAGGCAGCTTCCGTCTTGGTGACTGTGAACAGCGCTGCACACGTGTAAGTGATACACCTGACATTTGTGTTTCTCTGTCTGACTCACTTCACTTAGAATGACAAACATCAGGTCCATCCATGCCGCCGCGAAGGGCACGACTTCATTGCTGCTAGCCGCTGAGTGAGGCTCCGCTGTCTGTGTGAGCCGCGTCTTCTTCCCCCATTCGCCTGCTGGTGGACGCAGGCAGCTTCCGTCTTGGTGACTGTGAACAGCGCTGCAGTGGACGCTGGGATGCGTATGTCCTTTTGAACCATCTTCTAATTATTTCACCTTTTATTTTACGTCTTCATTTCTGCTGTGCTGGGTCTTCATTGATGAGCATGGGCTTTCTTGTGTCGTGGGGGGCTACTCTCCGCTGCGGTGGTGGGCGTCTCGTTGCGGTGGTGGGCGTCTCGTTGAGGTGGCTCCTCGTATTGTGGGGCACCGGCTTTGGGCTCAGAGGCCTCGGTACTCACTGCATGCGGGCTCACTTGCTCCAAGGCGTGTGGGGTCTTCCTGGGCCTAAGACTGAACCCACGTCCCCTCCATTGGCAGATAGACTCTTATCCACTGGACCTACAGGGAAGTCTTATTTCAGCCTTTTAAAGAACCAACTACTTACCAAAAATAAGATTACTTATTTTTTTCTTAGATGGTTTGGCTCCTGGCTGCAAGTGGGGACTTTACGTTTTCACGCCTAATCCTCGCCTAGAGAGTGGTGTAACCAGGGGACTCCTTCAACCTCCCAGGTTTCTACTTTGCTCCTCTGTGAGTCAGAATGGAAGATTCCTCAGACCTCCAACGTGCTGAGTACATCATTCTATGCACAGACAAG
The DNA here is from genome assembly GCA_006408675.1 of Madoqua kirkii. Lineage (NCBI taxonomy): Eukaryota > Metazoa > Chordata > Mammalia > Artiodactyla > Bovidae > Madoqua > Madoqua kirkii. The sequence continues at coordinate 6,889 of SJYC01045551.1, read as the reverse complement.
ACCTTGGCACCAACAAAAATGAAGGAACACTCTGAGACAGGCTTGCTGTTTTCCTAACTTTGGTCCGTCTTTCTGGGCAGAGGATAAAGTGCTCACTATAACAGTGATATGATTAGTGAAGAAAACGAACAAGATAGAGAGCATCAGAGAAAGTGGTCGCTCCTACCTTCTAGTTGTAAAGCATCAGAAAAATATCCTTCCAAAAAATATATATATATATATCCTTCCCAGACTGGAATAACCATGTGTAATATCCATACTTTGTGGCAGACTGACATTGTCAATTATTTCTCGCTACTGTGTTAATGCTAAGGTTTCCCAGGCGGCTTAGCGGTAAAGAATCTGTCTGTCGAGGCAGGAGATGTGGGTTTGATCCCTGGCTTGGGAAGATCACCCTGGCAGAGGGTATGGCGACCCACTCCAGTATTCTCGCCTGGATAACCCCACGGAGGGAGGAGCCTGGCGGGCTGCAGTCCGTGGGTCGCGCAGAGTCAGACAGGACTGAAGCCGTGAGCAGGCCCACAGGCACCACGAAAATGCGCAACCAAAAGCGTCAGCTCCCGTGGGCGAGGGGGGAAGCTCGGGAGCGCTGGCTCAGAGCATGTGCCAGGGGGAGGGAGCCAGGACCCGTGCCCTGAGTTCTTAGGGATCCTCTTATCTTGCCTCCCTGGCAAGAAAAACCGAGATCTGAACGTGGTTAGTCTCACTGAATAAGCATCTCCTGCGAATCAAGGGTAAGGCGCGCCCTGGTGACTAAGCTCTAGACGCTCTGGGTCCAGTGAATGGAAGGGCGGTGGGGGGCACACCATTTCAATCATCCCTCCTCCTGCGATCTCTCTCCTCCTGCGATCATTCCTCCTCCGCCCCAGGCCCGCGTGCCCTCGGAGCGGGCGGGGGCCGTGCGGCATGTCCTGTACGTAAAGGCTGAGCGGAGGGCAAGGGTCCATTCTTCCGAAAGATTTCAGGCCCCGGGTAATCCTCCACTCCGTCTCCCGCGCTGACTGGCCCGTGTGCCCCGAGCGGTGCACCAGAAGTCGGTAGGGCTCCTCCCAGCCTGAGCGCGGCCTCCAAGCCCACGGCCTGGGGCTCTGAAACCACCCAGGTTTATGATGAACTCCTCGTGAGCCCCAAGCAGAGGTCTGTGGCGTCCAGCACGGATTCCCTGGGGATTTGAAGAGGCAGCAACACCTGGACCATCTAACAGAGCAGATCCCCGGCTCTGCGGGTGGAGCTCTAGTGAGAGATGGTCAGCGCCACGCGGGTCCTTTTCACATGGCCAGACAGCCTTAAAGGACAGAGAAGGGAGGGGAGAGTGAGTGAGACTGGGTCGTCATGGAGATGAGACGTTCAGGGAAGTTTCTGTTGAAGAGATCAGATAGCAGAGAGAACAAAGAAGTTGCTTCATGAGATGCTTGAATAAAGAGTGTTCCGGGAAAGGAGAGGACCGGGGACAAATTCCCAGAATCCAGACAAGCTTGGATTATTCCAGGAGCCAAGCGTGAGGCAAAGCGGATCTCAGCACAGATGAGATGAGACGACCAGGGGCTGGTTGACTCAAGTCTCACGGGCTAGGCTTACTCAGCTAGGGCTGAGATTCTGCGTGGCCCCACCTTCATCCCGCCACGGCAGGTGGCTGAGAAGTGACGTGATCTGACTGATACTAAAAAGGCCACCATCTGACTGCAAGAGTTTGTAAACAGGGTGCTGGGCTTATCATACTGAGTGAGTTGAAGAGAAGTTGAGTGTTGTTGAGCAGAAAGCATTTCAATCCAACACTTCATGAAACTAACAGTTTCTTTAAATGTAAAGAAAAAAAAAGGTATCTATCATATAACCCAGCTATTCCATTCCTAAATGTTTACTCAACAGAAATAAAAACATATACCCCACAAATGCTCATGCACAAATGTTTACAGCAATTTTATTTATTAGACCAGAACAGGAAACATCCCAAATGCCCGTCAGCAAGATGAACAGATTCTGATATGTCCATACAGTGAGATAACACTCACCAATAAAAAGGATTAAACTACGATGCCCACAGCAGTGCAGATGAACCTCAAAATCATTTTGCCGAGTAAAAGCAACCAGACATGAAAGATTAAATCGTGCACACTTGCATAAAATTCCGTTTAAGTGAGCTAATCTCTAACGGCAGAAACAAGGCTGCTGGTTATCTGGGGAAAGGGGGGAATAGATCTTATGGAGAGGCGAGGAAACAGGACTTCAGACATCCTGCTGCGTGTGAGTGCTGTGTGTTGGCATCTCGTGGTGGGTTAATTTGCATTTCTTGGTGTCTAGCAGGGTTGAGCATCTTACGTGTCTGCTCATCTGTACATCTTCTTTTGAAAGATGTCTCTGCAATCTCCTGCTACTTTTTACTGTGTTTCTCATCTTAATATTGAGGTGGAAACTTAGTATTATACATTCATACAAAATGAATGGATAGAAACTACTTTTTGTGAGTGGTTTTTTTTTTAAGCATACAAAAACACACTGAAAAGAAAGATTTCAAGAGTTAAACTTGTAACATTCCTTCAGTCTCCAAGGTCTTTGCCAAGTAATTGAACGCTAAAGCCGTGGAGAGTGTTCCCCTATTAATAAACTCTTCTTCGTCCCCTCCACACGTACATATTACATATATTTTCACTGGAAACTTTCTTTGTATCCCTGGCTTATCATACTTGTTCATGGAGAATCAAAGGTTTGGTGCTCCTTAATTCTACTTGCTGTTGTTTTAAGTAACAGTTTTAATGTATCCACATAAATGTGCTTTCTTAGATTAGTCTGAGTTCGGGCTGTTTGTGTGTGTGTGTGTACCAGGCAGTATTTTCATCACATTTTGATACTCTAGTTTTGCTGACTTATGAAAAAGAAGTCTTTCTAAAGCTCTGCAATGGTTTAGACAGCACTGACGCTGTTCTTGGAGTCTGGAAGGGACTCTACAGTGAAACTGGACCAGGTGCTTTTCTCAAGAAGTAGCACTTTTCACAGGAAAAATAATGGGATTTGTCTGTTGCTGGAAAGTTTAGCCAGTGAAATAATGCCAGTAAAGCTTATGAGACTTCAGAACATCAAGTTGACGTTCAAGGTGGACCTCAGTTTCAAGGCGGCCCCGATTTCAAGAGATTCCCCCATCTAAGGAATTACAGTTCACCTTGCAAATACTTTGCAAGGAAGGGAAATTTACAAGAAAGCCACATCACCAGCCATTACAGCACCCTCAACATTTTTTTCTTCCTGAATAATTCATAAGAATGGAGAGGTTTAATCGGGGAATCCCAGCATTGACAATTCTCCTTTGTCACATTCCTCTGACTCCAAGCAGAGGGACTATCCATTGTTGGGCTCGAATAGAACATAAAATTAAATTAAATTAGCTGACTTATGTTTTGTGACCTTCAAGCCCTAAAAGATGATGCTGTGAAAGTGCTGCACTCAATATGCCAACAAATTTGGAATACTCAGCAGTGGCCACAGGACTGGAAAAGGTCAGTTTTCATTCCAATCCCAAAGAAAGGCAATGCCAAAGAATGCTCAAACTACTGCACAATTGCACTCATCTCACACGCTAGCAAAGTAATGCTCAAAATTCTCCAAGCCAGACTTCAACAGTACATGAACCGTGAGCTTCCAGATGTTCAAGCTGGTTTTAGAAAAGGCAGAGGAACCAGAGATCAAATTGCCAACATCCGCTGGATGATGGAAAAAGCAAGAGAGTTCCAGAAAAACGTTTATTTCTGCTTTATTGACTATACCAAAGCCTTTGACTGTGTGGATCACAACAAACTGGAAAATTCTTAGAGATGGGAATACCAGACCAGCTTACCTCCTGAGAAATCCATATGCAGATCAAGAAGCAACAGTTAAAACTGTACATGGAACAGCAGACTGGTTCCAAATTGGGAAAGGAGTACATCAAGGCTGTATATTGTCACCCTGCTTATTTAACTTGTATGCAGAGTACATCATGAGAAACGCTGGGCTGAATGAAGCACCAGCTGGAATCGAGATTTGCCAGGAGAAATATCAATAACCTCAGATATGCAGATGATACCACTCTTACGGCAGAAAGTGAAGAGGAGCTAAAAAGCCTCTTAATGAAAGTGAAAGAGAAGAGTGAAAAAGTTGGCCTAAAACCCAACATTCAGAAAACTAAGATCATGACATCTTGTCCCATCACTTCATGGCAAATAGATGAGAAAACAGTGGAAACAGTATCAGACTTTATTTTTCCTGACTCTATAATCACTGCAGATGGTGACCGCAGCCATGACATTAAAAGATGCTTGCTCCTTGGAAGGAAAGTTATGACCAACCTAGACAGCATATTAAAAAGCAGAGACATTACTTTGCCAACAAAGGTCCATCTGGTCAAAGCTATGGTTTTTCCAGTGGTCATGTATGCATGTGAGAGTTGGACCATACAGAAAGCTGAGCGCCGAAGAATTGAGGGTTTTTGCTTTTAAACCGTGGTGCTGGACAAGACTCTTGAGAGTCCCTTGGACTGCAAGGAGATCAAACCAATAAATCCTAAAGGAAATCAATCCTGAATATTTATTAGGAGGGCTGATGCTAAAGTTGAAGCTCCAATACTTTGGCCACCTGATGCAAAGAGCTGACTCACTGGAAAAGACCCTGATGCTGGGGAAGACTGAAGGCAGGAGGAGAAGGGGACGACAGAGGATGAGACGGTTGGATGGCATCACCGACTCAATGGACAGGAGTTTGAGCAAGCTCTGGGAGTTGGTGATGGACAGGGAGGCCTGGCGGGCTGCAGTCCATGGGGTCACAGAGTCGGACACAACTGAGTGACTGAACTGAACTGACTTACATTTTGTGGCCTTCCATGCTATTACCTGATTTCTCTGTATTTAGACTCCTCTGTGGCTTTTCTCTCACCACCCTTTCTGCTGAAGCTCCAATACACTGGCCACTTGATGGGAAGAAGCGACTCATTGGAAAAGACCCTGATGCCGAGAAAGATTGAGGGCAGGAGGAAAAGGGGCAGACACAGGATGAGATGCCTCAGTGGCCAACTTGGTGGGCGTGAGTTTGAGCCTATTCTGGGAGATGTGAAGAACAGGGAAGCCTGGCGTGCTGCAGTCCAGGGAGTCGCGAAGAGTAGGACACGACTTAGTAACTGAACAGGAATAAGCCTGCCTTTGCCTCTTTCTAGGTTATTGGTGCCTACTATTTGGGTTTCTCTCTCTTGCTTTTTGTCTTTATGCATCTCTCATTACCAAAGATGAAATCTTTGCTTGGTATAGGAAACCCCAAGGGGCCGCTCACGTGCAGGCGTCGAGGGTGATGACTCCATGCGAATCCTCCTACCAACTTTATTGATATCATTTGCTCAAAATAGACCCAGACTTAGTGAACAGAGGAACCGAATTAGCTGCTGACATAGTTAACACACACACTCACCCACGGCTCATTCCTTCTAGAAAAAAAAGTTGGGTCATTAACCCGTGATCCAGAATAAGCTTAGGTGACCTCAGATGGTAAACAATTCCAGCCTGCAGCGGTGTGAGTGACTGTCCCTGACTCTCTTATTTATAGTGCAGGGGACAAGAGTGGGTCATGCAGAAATGAAAATGCTTTCCTATTGGCCTTATTCATCAACCTGGTGTTAGCTTCTCTTTGGTGAAATATTATTAGCTTGTTTAAGCTTCATCGGGTCTTATAAACTCCAGAATTAACATTTCACCTACATGGTGTAGTGGAATGTAGTTTTCTTTTGCTTCATAAAGAGCAATCATGTTTCAGGTGCCCTGTGAATCCACAGCAAATGAATTAATCTTTGTCTAACAATGTTAATTAGGGTGGTATTTAGACCTGAGTCTCCCGAACCCTCCTGGGACCATGACTCACTCAGAGATCCTCAGGTTGACATAAAAAGCTATCAGCTCACATTCCTTTGTGAGTAGAATTTCTGACAAAAATTTATACATTATAAGTTTAAGGGTAACTATTATTATTTTTTAGGCAGGCAGAAGATACTGTGATTTTCCATGAGTTCCTGGTGAAAAGTCACAGGATTTCCTACTGAGACATCATCTCTAGCAATTCTCCACGTTGATGGCGATCTGAGGGCATGGCAGGCATGTGACAAAATAGAGCCACTCTCGTAACAATCAGATGTAACTGAGTCACACGGACGGATGATCCAGACTGGTTGATTCATTGGTACAAAGGCACGATTCACCCCGGGGAGCAATCTTCCAGAAGGGAAAATGACAAATAAATTTCAATGTCAGGAAGACTCCTCAGTGACCTATCGGAGGAAAATTCTGCATGGTCAGGACGCCTCCCCGCAGAGACGCTATTCAGGGAACATCTATTAGCGGTAAGTAGGTGAAGGTTCCGCTACATCCTGACTTGCGCCAGTTAATGTCTGGAATCAAAGGCTCTGGAAAGCAGGAGATAAACTATAAGTAAAGCAGAAACCTGCAGAAATACTTGGCAGGGTGAACTGCATTCCTTTAAGGCTATGGATGAAGCAACTCAGAGCACGACTGAAGCTAATGTGAAATAAATGAATTGTTTGGTGGAGGCACTTGGCAGGAGAAGGGAATACACAGGAAAACAGCCTGGGAATTATTACTGAGATTCGGAAAAGCTGTGGATTTTTGCCAGCTTTCCAGTGGCTTAATAATCTGTGACGTTTATAAAAAGCCTCGTATGTTCTGTGCTTCTAAATTTATAACAAAAATATCAACAAAAGCGTCCAGATAGAATCTGTATTCTGGCTGTGGCTCTGGACCATAAAGTATTAGCATATATGCGCAGGAAGCCCAATGCACTTGGCTTGTTTGAATGCTGCGTTTTCTCTTTTAATCAGGACATTTGCTTCCTGATCTGCAGGTAGTCAGTAAATGAAACAACC